>RJWJ010002964.1:60813-78203 GCA_004363605.1 Indri indri
ACCCATCCACCCATCTACCCATCCACCCATCCTCCATCCTGTCTATCCATCCACCCTTTCTTCCACCCCTATATGCATTTACCCATCTATCTGTCCATCTAACATTGACTGAAAAATCTGCTAAACCAGACACTGCTCCAGTCCCCAAAGATTCAGTGGTAAACACAACAGAGTCCCTATCCCCATGGACTCATATTCCAGCCATGAAATCAGACAATAAACAAGATATATCTGAAGAGATGTCATCTGAACAAAGCCTAAATGATCTGAAGAAACAAGTTAATACATGAGGGAAAGGCTGTCCAGGCAGAGACACTGGTGTGGGGTAGGCGTGTGCGAAGTCTGGGACGGGCATCGATCATAATCCTGAAAAACACAATCCTGAGTGTTGAAATCCCAAAAGATCAACATCCCTAAAGTCTAAAATCCCTAATATCCAAAATCCTGAACATGATAATTACGGGAATCATAGAAGAATTTCAAAAAGTGCGGGGCATGTAGAAAACGAATGCGCACGTATTCTCTGGGGAGAGCCATGTCCTAAGAGGAAAAAAAGCAGCTGTCCATTGTGATGCAAGACTTTAAAATATACCTAATGACTGTGCGGTCAGCTGGCTCTTGTGGACTATCTCTGGGAAGTGGCCCGTAATCCGTCCTTGTAATACCCTTTTCCACTTGTCGAATTTTCTTTTTTTTAGTGTTTTTCCACTGTTGTAAATTGTCAGCATTATTTTTTACGTATTTTTGCCACACTGTTAGCCTTGTCTTTGCATCATTTCTGTACTGGAGGTTTACACTGTGTAGAGACTCTAGAGAGTTCTAGTTCATTTTATGCATTTTTTGCAAATTTGACTCCATGAAAGCGTGTTGTCACAATGTTGACTTTGTGCGTAAAAACGCCAAAACTCCCTCAATGAATGAAGAGATGTCCTTTTTGTACATCTGCACTTGCGAAAGGTAAGATGTCTGCTGTCTTGGCTCTTGGGCCTTGCATGTGCTGTGGGGCCCATCCTGGTTTGTGGCCAATCCTGCTGGAAGACTGAGGTCGCCCCTCAGTGTCTTTGACAACTGCGGTTACAGAGCTGGGTGCTCACAATTACCAACCAGAGTGATATGTGTTTATACATTTCCCTTTTTGACCTGTTTCTTTGGGAATACAGCTTATCTGCTCATTACTGTTGTCGTTGGTATACTTGTATTTATGCTTGCAAAAATATGTATGTTGAGGCTGGGTGCGGTGGCTCATGCCTGTAATCCTAGCACTCCTGGAGGCCGAGGAGGGAGGATCGCTTGAAGTCAGGAGTTCAAGACTAGCCTGAGCAAGAGCGAGACCCCATCTCCACTAAAAATAGAAAAACTAGCTGGGCGTGGTGGCACATGCCTGTAGCCCCAGCTACTCGGGAGGCTGAGGCAGGAGGATCGCTTGAGCCCAGGAGTTTGAGGTTGCTGTGAGTTAGGCTGACACCACAGCACTCTAGCGCAGGTGACAGAGTGAGACTCTGTCTCAAAAAAAAAAAAAATGTATGCTATTATTGCCTATTTTATTGTGTAAAGTGGCCTATGAAGCATTCTGTCGTGTTCTTGTTTCTCAAATAAATCCTCTTTTAAAAATATAAATAAATATCTTCTAAATAATTTTTATGTTATTTTTCCAGAATTATATTTCAGAATTTTGATCTTTTGAGATTATGGCATTCAGGATTGTGTCTTTTGGGATTATGATCAGCTCCCACCTGGGACAAGGCAGGAGGCTGGTGTGGGGTGCAGGGAGAGCGGGGGAGGGGCAGAAACAGGCAGGGCAGGCGGCGGTCAGACCACGCAGGCCTTGGAGGGGCGTGGAGCCTGTTGCCGGGTATTGAGCGAGGCAGTGAAGAGATTCGACTGTTCTAGGATTGTCTGGGCTGCTGTGGGAGGGCGGGGAGTCGGCACACTGAGGTACAGCGTGAGCTCCGCAGGGAAACCGAGGCAGATGTGCAGACACTCGCTTGAGCAGCTGAGAAGGGACTGCAGGAGGCTGGGGGTGCCGCAGGGCCTTGGGAACTTGGCCACGAGTGGTCAGCAGATCCCAGAGGTTGTGAGCGACAGGGGCAGCTTGGGTGTCGCGGCCATCTGGACCGGCGCCAGGGGGATCTGGAGAGGGTGGGTTGCTCGCCTGGAGCCGCCAAGGCCAGGCAGGGTCTGGAAGAAGCGAATGGAAAGCTAGGTTCATCAGGTAGCAGCCACGGAGAAAAAGGCCGGGAAATTGACCTTTGCGTTTGGTGGAAGGAAGGTCAGGGGCACGGGGCACAGGCTGCCTGGGGGCAGCCCAGACTCACCTGGGGTTTCGCTCTGAGAGAAGATGTGAGTGAAACAATCTCCCAGAGAGCAGGTAAACAAATTTATTAATAAGTGATTGCTGTGGGAAAGAATGAACAGCTCATTATCTGCGGAAGAGAAGAGGTTTGGGCTGGAGCCCAACTAACCCAGCCCATCTGGCCCTGGGCACCTCAACCTGCCCACATGCCCTGAGGGCAGGGATTTGGGGTCAGACGGGGGCCCCGCCTCCAGTGGGCACTCAGAAAGTGCCAAACTTCTTCCCACCAGGGCAGCCCATCACGCTCAGAGGAGCAGAGCCTGCCGCATCAGACCACATGTGCGGAGCCAGGCCCGGAACGCTGGGCTGCTCTGGGGCTACTCGGTGGTGACAAGTCAGTTGGGAATGAGAAGAGCTTCTCCCGCTCAGCCAGGAATCCCCGCGTTGGAGAATTTTAAAGTAGCTCTGCATAGTACCGCATGGCCGATATGCCAGGTATTTACGGTTCACTGTGACGTCATGTCACTGTCCCCTCTTGCACTCTCAGACCTGACTTCCTTGTCCCTGCCCTTCACCGAGGTCATGTTTCACAAAGAAGAGAGAGCCTGTTTCAGAGCGCGCCCTGCCGCCCCACACTGCGAGGGGCCGAAGCCCTTGGGGTCACATCAGTGAGTGCAGGACAGGGACTGTAGGTCTGAGGCCTGCTGTCGCCCAGTTCCAAGCAGTCATCCTTTCTGCCAAGCCCTGTGACAGGAGGGGACAGCTGTAGCTGCCCGCTCCGGCTATAAAAAGCCCCAACACCCAAGTGAGCAGAGGACACTCCGGGAACCCAGTGGAACTCAGGGAGGAGCCCAGCTAAGAGCCATGCCGAGGCTGCCCGCTGCCCTCAGGCTGCTCCAAGCCCCGCTGCGATGTTGGGCAGTTCCCAAGGTGCACGTCTCTGCCAAGCCGGCCAGAACACCCACCTCCCCTGCGGTAAGTGACCCCCAAGGCAGCAGTGGGCAGTCCTGAGAACTCGGCCCATTTCCTGGGTTTCAGGTGACACAGAAGTCTGGCTGGTAAGGGTGGGGGGGCCCTGGTGTCTGAATGCCAGGAACGGGGTCCTTGCAGTCCTCACCTGCAGGCCGACTGTCAGCGGTGGGAAGGGGCCCACTCGCCTTCCAGCAGAGGGTGTGTGCTCCAGCTTCACCTTCTGTTAGAGGGGAGAGTGGGGCTGCTCCAGGGTCAGAGGAGGGAATAGGTGAAAAGTAAAACCCAAGTTAACCCTCTCCACTGCAGAGTGTCTCTGTTTCAAGCAGAAATAAACCAAGGTCGTGAGGGTCATTTGCCCAAGGTCATGTGACTAAGACCTGAACCCAGACTAAGATCCCTATCCTAGGCCAGATTTGCTTTTAAACTTCTGGAGGCTAAAGTCAAAAGGACCGGTGTGCAACCTGGCATCTGACTCGGCTTTGGGAAACAGGGACGGAGGACTGGGCCCAGGCCCTGCTGCAGGAGGAAACGCTGAGCGAGGGTGAAATCTGGCTGGTGCCTCAGCACCTGGCTCTGTAAGTTCAGGCACTGAGAACCTGGGCTCCAGGTGGGCACGTGCACAGACGCAGCACCACCCAGCCTCCGAACAGGACTGCCACGTGGAGGAAGGGCCCTGTGCTCGTCCACTTTCCACTTAACGTCTTACTGGTTTCTGCCCTCTGTACGGCACCGGCCATGGGTAGCCAGAGGGCAGTGTGCACCTGGAGTCTGGGGCCGTGACTCTGATGCCCGCCCGGTGTGAACTGCAGCCTGGCAAGAAGGCACAGGCAGCCAGGCAGGCTCTTGGGCAGAGGGATGGGGCTGTCCCCAGAGGACCCCACAGACAGAAGCCCCACTACTGCTCCTGGTGAGGGCTAGAGGCTGCCAACCTTGGTGATGACAGTGGTTACTCACTGCAGGTGACCCACCACGTGAGAAGTCTGAAGGCAAACAGAGATAGCACGGCTGGGGAGGGAGGGGGCAGGGCAGTCTGAATCCCACACAGTGGGACCCCGGGGACAGAGGGCAGGTGGACAGCCTCCCTCAGTGACCCAGGCTTGGTGGACTCGTGTGCTTGCCTCCACTAGGAGCAGGCCGTGGGGCTCTCCATGATGTTCCTCAGCTTCCTGGTTCCTGCGGGCTGGGTCTTAACCCACCTGGACAGCTATAAGAAGAGCTCCGCAGCGTGAAGCCTCCGCGGACACCCCCGGCACAGGGCTGAGGTTGCATTAAAGCCCTCCTTCCACCCAGTGTTCACTGACTCTTCTTTGTGCGCGCACCGACTCCTAGAATGGGCACCTGACGGCGGTTCCCTCACACGCCTAGCCCCGAGCTGTCCCAGGGCCGGCTCACTGGGTCACAGAAGCCACTGGCTCTGAGTGATGTGTGGCCAGGATGTGGACGCCTGTGTCAGCAGGCACCTGTGGGCTGGAGAACAGCAGACACCCCTGTCTCTGATGGCAGACAGGACCAGCTTCCTCGGTCCTCAGTGCCAGGCTCTGCCCCACCCGGTATGTGCTAGGAGAGGAGGGGCCATGGCCAAAGCCCCCAAGACCTCCCTAGGTTCCAGCTCATGCTTTTTAATCAGGCGCAGGCTTGACCTGGAAGCTCAACCCAAGGAAGCAGAACCACAAAAACAACAAAGCAAAGGTGTTTATTATAGGAACGTTCTCGAGCCACACTGCAAAAGATGTTCACAAAGGTAGATGCAGATGGAGATCCACCTTGGGGTGCGTGTCCCCCAGACTGGAGGGCCACTTCCTCCCTCAACAAATTGACACTGGGGACCCCTCTGCCCCGCAGGAGAGACCCACGAAGGAGCCCTCTCCCGGTTTTCACAGCAGCAACAGTCTCTACTCCACAGGACCCCAACCCCCACCCAAGCTCAATGCAAATCTTCTCAGCTGCCAGTTCCATCCGCCGCAGAAACGCCTCCCCAGGCAGGCAGGGGTGCCGGGGCCTAGGTGAGGATGTCATGGGCCTGATGCTCCACCAGCATCTCCATGCTCTTCACGTCGGTGCACCAGAACTCCAGGCGGTCCTTCATCCCCTTGATCTGAAGTGCAAACCAGGGCCACGCGGGGCATTGAGACATGCGTGAGTCACAGGCCAAGGGGCCAACGCCACAGCACCCAAAGGGAGCTCTAACCAAAAGGACATCTGAGCTGGGGGAGTTGGGTGTATGACAGGACTGCCCAGTCAAATCTTATCAAAGGACATTTTTTAAAAAACTTGCATGAAAGAAAGCAGGCAAGAACAGAGGAAATCCACAGTGTCGGGTTTCCAGCAAATGTGAGTAAGGGGGGTGTGAGCTCAGATCACAGAGCAGGAACGTAATTGAGGGGTGCGCCGATCTCAGGATTAACAGGCTCTCAGCACAACCAGCACTGTTGTCGTCATAAGCTTTTAAATGCAGGGTTCAAATCCCAGACTCACATTGTATCAGGTTCTTAGAAAAACCCAACAACAGTAATACATTCTGCAAAACCTCTTGTCTAACAATAGTTTCTTCCTAAATGGCTTCCACCCAAGTGAAACTACGACAACACAGACACAACTCAAACACCCACAAAGTAAAGTATGGGTTTCTATCACATCACCTGCTGTAAATCCAACACTCGGGGCTGCACCCAGGTCATGTGAACACGCTTGTCCACCTCGTCTATACTGCCTCTCACCAGCCCCACAGAGAGCGCCTTCATCACCAGCAGCTCCACCTGTGCAGAGAGAGGGGCTCGTGTAAGACACCCTGACACCCCCCCGCCACAGACTCGGGTGGCTTCCAAGACACGGGGTGCCGTTTCTTCTGTCGTCTGACAGTCTGGGGAGCAGAGTGCTCACACAAGAGTCCCCACCTCCTCCTGGCGGCAGCTTTGCTGCTGTGACATCCTGAGTCCAAGGACCGTACCTCATTCACTGTGATTTTAGCACTTTTGGCAATTTCTTCAAAGGTGAGTTGTCTGTGATTGGCAGGTCGTGTAAAAGTCATCTGAAAAAAATTTTTGTCATTAACTATTTAAAACTATCTTTCCAAAGAAAAATTGTCAGAGAACTAACTGATTAGGATGTTTTTGTCAATTCTTGCTCTGAAAACAGAAATCATCTTATTAGTACCCCCAACATTATAAGTTTCCTAATATTGGTCACGTTATCTTGCTAAGAACAATCTTCCAATACTTAGGTAAGAAGGTTAATGGCAAAAATAAGCTTTACTGGAATTTTCTGGAATTCCTGAATAACTGGAATAACCATTATTCAGTCCCAGAATAAGTACTTGAGGCCACCACGTGGGCTACCATGTGAACCAAAAATACAAGGTCCATTTCCTCACGAGGCTGAAATCCTAGTGCGGAAAGACACGTGAGCACACGGGCAAGAACAGCTGTGCCACAAGGAGCTGCTGCGCCAGGGTGAGGAGCAGCTATTTCATTTCAGCTCAGACGGCCAGGGAAGCCCACTCCGAGGGGGGGCACCTGAGCTCAGACCCACCACAAACTTGGAACGCAAGTGGTGGTGAAGGGAAAAGGAAGGTGGTGGAGAGTGGCGTGGGGCAGAAGTATCACTGAAGTTTTAACGTGCACTCAGGAGAGGCTCGGCGTCTGCAGGACCTCATCTGGCCAGGACCAGAGACAGAGCAGCTCCTGGTGTGTGCTTACCTCCATGAGGCACAGCAACTGAATCTTCCTCAGGAGCTGGGCTTCGTTGGCTGCTAAATCAGGCTGTGAAGTGTAGAAAGACAGAACAATGTTGTCCACGTTTGTGCGTATTAGTTACCTAACCTGGACTTTGGAATTCTTTCTGCAGCAGTACATTGAACACAAAGAAACTGGGCAGATCCAAACAGTTTACACTGCAGATGGCTGAAGCTCATTAACAGCTTTACTTGGTTTGCACTTCACTTTCTTAGGAAATCTACAGAAGAGTACCTAACTGAAAGGCTGTTTCTTAAGACAGGAATTGAAAAGATTTACACGAATGTTACAAACACCATTGGGCAGGGCCACGGAGACTCTGCTGGCGCAAGGTGGTCAGGAAAGCCCCGCCTCGTCCCAGAGGCTTTCAGGAGGTGCCACCTGTGTAGTCAGCACAATAAGTGGTATCCCTGTGAAGGACAGACTCCGCAAGTTCTAGACACTTGTTCTGAATCAAAAGAGCAAGTTATTCATGTATAATGAAAAACATCGTTGTCATGAGAACTAGAATACACCGTCTGCAAGACCAGTGCAATCTCTCCTTGTGGGTATATCAAAGGGTTATTTGGTGAGCACAGAATTAAACCAAGGAGACTTGATTTCTTGATTCAAATGTTTAGCAACTCAGACCCTGACACAGGCAGCTCCAGCAGGGACATTTCTGCCACGGACACTTGACAGGTCAAGCTCTTCAGAAAGGGCCTCCCACTACCCTTGGACAGGCTTTTGCTACTTGGACAGGTACTGCTCGAAAGCGCCTCTGAATGCCCTGTTTTTGTTTCTTTTAATTGCTACGGCTAGCCATCTCTGAGTGGCACGTTTTTTCTCCGGCCTATCAATACACACTCAGACCACAGTTGGGCCTTGTCGGATGCCTTCTGCCTCCGCACAGTGCCGTCAGCCGTATCTACTCTGCTCCATTATGTGTGAATTTTACAAGGCTACTTTAAAATTTGAGAAAATCGAGAGTTTCAGGAAAGTACAAAAATAACACAATAACTCCTACCACAGTTAATATGTTAGTAATATCTGCTTCTAATAATTTCATTTAAAAAAGACCAAACTTACTGTTAAAGCTCAAGTCCTTGTTAAGCACCTCGCTAACTCCGCCTCCCAGCAGGCTGTGAAACCCAGTGCCAGCCCTCCCCCGCCCAACTCCTGACTTCAACTGACCCCTCCCCTGCCCCGCCCCACCCTCACCCGCGCGCTCTCCCACTCCCCACCCTCGGGGCCCACTCACAGGAGCCTCGCGCGCTCTCCCAGTGCAGCAGACGTGCCGCGAGTTTCCTTCTGCTCTGCCGAGTTTGCTGTTCACTCACCCCTACGGCGCGCAGAGCGTCCTTCCTTCTGGGACACCTTCTGTGAGACGCCCCCAACCCAGCACCGACGAAGGGCCCTTACTCCGCTCCATCCTCTCAGAACACCCTCTGCTTTTCCTCTGCAGCACTAAGCCATCTCGTAGCTAACTAACCTCTTAGCTCCCTGCTCTGCCTGTCTTCACGTCCTCTCTGCCCAGGGCCTCCCTGTGTGCCTGGCGTTAGCTCAACAAACATCTGCTGAATCAGTGAACAAACAGCCGGGCATTGTGGAGACCCACCTGCTGGCCCCAGGCCGTCTTCAGAGTCTGGAATCTCTCCACGTTACCACTGTTGAAGGCATAGAGGGTGTCGATCAGCCACTGCCGGTCAGTGCTCCGCAGCGACTCCAGCACAGGGTGCATGAGCTGTGAGGACAGGTGGTCAGCTCACGAGAAAAGCCAGTCTCCCCCTTGTTAAAGAAGCTGAGCCCAGGGCCAACTTACGAGTTCTCCGAAGTTAAAAACTCCCTCGCCAAGAAGTCCTGCCAGTCCCAGCGTGAACGCTCTCTCCTGCTGCTCAGACACTGTGTAGCAACAAAGGTCCAGTTACAACAATCAGTCCTGTTTGGCTTTAAAAATCTTACATAACAGAAAAGTAAAGAAACCATTCTTTGGAATGGTTAAATTACAAAGCCTTAACATCAGTCAACTCTTCTCAAGTATCGGATTGACTTAGATTATACCAGGAACCATATGAGTTTTGCGGGAAGCACATTCATTTGTTACTTTTTTCCTAAATTTATGTGAATCTATTCCTGTTTTCAGGCTGTACTGCTTCCTAGAGTAATGATTTCCTTAAATCCTTTACTGGCTATGGGAAATAGTACTACCTCTTATTTTATTTATCTTCACATTACCAAATTTACCCTCTTTTTAGTCTAGAATTAATGCACTTTCTGTTCCGATACAGCAAGTCCTTTAATCTCTTGACCACATTACTTGCTCCTCTTAATACATTTTTCTTGAGATGCTGTAATCAGAACTGCATCAACATTTTTAAGCATTGCTGGCCTCGTGAGCCTCAATAGTATATTGTGAGAAACATCTCAAATATGCTAAAAATCTCTTTTCTAAAAACACATTTCTTATGCTTTTCCCAAAACCCACTGGTCACTTTTCTTTCCACACCTGAATCCTTGGAAGATTTTATAATTTATTCCCAGAAGTGTGAAATTTCAGTTTTCAGAACAAGGGGTCAGCTACAGGGGTGGGGTGGTTAGAAGGTACTTACATCCTGTACTTCCTACAAAAACCTCTGACCTAGGTACAGTGAGACCCTAGAGAAGGAATGGTAGAGGGGCTGGGAGGAATTAGCCTCACTTCAGCTGAATTAGATGCTAGAGACAAATACAATGTAGAAACTAAAGCTTAAACAAATCTTCCCGCCTTTTCTTCAAAACAGGATGAATCCATCTGAGTAATTTCTGAGACCTATCACCTCCAGAACCTCACAGCCGCTGTGTTTGCAGGACACGCTCCTGTGTCACACGGACTTCAATGGCCACATTACCTGGTAGATCCTTGATGTCAACACAGCCCAGAAACCGCAGAGCATCTTTGTAGTAGGACGCATGATTTCCGATTGTTTGATAGTATTTACTGGAGAGGTCGTAGAAACGACTGTGAACTGATGTCACACCGGGCAGGTTGTTGAGCATTTCCTCAACATCTTCAATTGTTTCCTATACATAGGAAGCAAAATCGTCTTTCTTTTTAACTTAAAAGATTTTTAAAGTAACACATCACAAGATAAAAAGTATAAACCACAGGCTTGGTACAGTGGCTCGTGCCTGTAATCCCAGCACTTTGGGAGGCTAAGGTGGGAGGATTGGTTGAGGCCAGGAGTTTGAGACCAGCCTGGGCAATGTTGAGACCCCATCATTACAAAAAAAAAAATCAGCCGGGTGTTGTGGTACACGCCTGTAGTCCCAGCTACTCAGGAGGCTGAGGCAGGAGGAGGATCCCTTCAGCCCAGGAGTTTGAGGCTGCAGTGAGCTAGGCTGATGCCGCTGCACTCCAGCTCGGGCAACAGAGCAAGAACCTGTCTCAAAGAAAAAGTATAAATCACAAAGGCAAAGATTGATCAACGTGACCACATCAAAATGGAAAACTTCAATTCATTCAAAACACAGAAAAAAAGTACAAAGACAAGCTACAGATTAGGAAGCAGCATTTACAGCACATGTAACCAACCAGGAATCCTGACGAAGGAAATGTACATAGAACTCCCACAAGCCATCAAGAGACAAGCAACACAGCAGAAAAATGGGCAAAAGACATTAACAGGCAATTTACAGAACTAGAGACATAAATGGAATAGGCAATAAATCACTAGTAATTGAGAAATGCAAATTAAACCCCCAGTGAGACGTTACTTCCTTTCCATTAGATCAGCAAGAGTCAAACAGTCTGAAACCATCAAGTGTTGAGAACACAGAGCTTCGGGAGTGCTCGTACAGTGCTGTGGGGGCATGAGCCACCTTGGAGAAACACCTGGCAACATCTGATAAAGGTGAAGGTGCGTATGCCTTATACCTGTAGTCTCCAGGAACCTGGTGAGATACCATACCCTGCTGAGATTCTGCCCATGCACACAGGGACCAGGCACAGAAATACTAATAACAGCAATATTTGTAACAGAAAAAACAGACAAGATGCCTTCAACAGGAGACTGGATACATATGTTGTGAAACACTTACACGATGAAATGCCATATAGAAGTAAAAACGCACTGGTTACATGTCTGCATGATGGCTCTGAAACCTGGTGTGGAGCCAGTATACTAAAACGTACTTAGCACGAGATACTCGCATTTAGCAACACATAAGGAAACACAACACGTAGGCATGAGAGGGAGCCCTGCTGGCAGAGAGCAACTTGAAGGCTGTGGGAGCTGTGCGGTGCTGCTGCACTCCTGAGCGGGTGGGGACCCAGGGATGCCCATTACAGCTTTCTTTATGGTGACTGAAAACTTCTGGTATGTATCAGATATTTCAAAACAAAATGCAATAGGTACGCATATGGGGCCAAGACTGAGAAGCAACAAACAACAAAAAGTATTTTTTACGGCAATGAGAACATGAATACTTTTAATCCCAAAACTTTCTTTCATATTACAATTACCAAAACAAACACAAACGCACACGGGACCTAGTTAAACAAGGTAAACTGACCACATATGTTGGTCTCACTGCCACCCAAATCCACGCCTGTGTCCCAAATTGCACTAAAATGAAAATGAGAATACAGACAGGAAACTTCGACAACACTGAGGAGGCAGAAAGACGACGGAGGAGCAGCACACGACCCGTCAGTGGCAAGCAGGCTGACTCTGGCCAAGGAGAACACACGTGCTTCGGACCAGCACGTCCGAAAGGGTGGTGGGGTGGGGTGGAGGTGGGGTGGAGGTGCTGCAGGCACACGGGGGAGTGCTTTCATTTAAGGGTAACGGGCATCATATCAGCAACTTACTCTTAAATGGTTTTGAAAAAAAACTATACATATACACACAGAGAATAAGGCGAAAGTGCTAAAAGGTTAACAATGGGAAATCTAGGGGCTCTTTGTGTTATTTTTGCAACTTTCCTGTTATTTAAAAATATTTTTAAATAAAGTTTTTACTGTGATAAACGGTAAACTTCTTAAACTAAAGATAAATCCATATTATGGTGATCTCACCTTTGTAACCTGTAGGTCCCCGATGTTTAATTTTAGAGCTCCGATTGCTGTTTTACAAAGAATCACTGCCTCATCACTACTTTTCACCTAAAGACATCAAAAAACAGGGAATCTCAGAAATGTGGGCAGCTGACTAACAAAGTCAGCCAGCTACCTGTACATTAACTTAACTTTCATGACTAGAGACGCTGTGGTCTCTAAAGGTGTGGGCAGTGAGCCCTGACACAAACTGTAAGTCGCATACATTCTAAAAGGTATTGCTTAAACCTCATGTTTACCTTCTCGCGAGTCTTTTCCAGAAAAGTAAGAGCCACATTAGGATCTAGAAAACAAAGGAACAAAGTCAGAAGAACCACTAACAGAATACCTTTATAGACTGGTTTTACCAACCAAGACACATTCGGGTAGGATAAACTTTAGGTTTAGACCATAAAGTATAATAAAAACATAACTTAAAATCTCATATATACATACACACACACACACACACACACACATATATATATACATATATATATTTTTTGAGATAGTCTCACTCTGTTGCCCTGAGTAGAGAGTACCATGGCCCAGCCTAGCTCACTGCAACCTCCAACTCCCGGGCTCACGTGATCCTCCTGCCTCAGCCTCCCAAGTAGCTGGGACTACAGGTGTGCACCACCACGCCCAGCTAATTTTTCTATTTTTAGTAGAGGCGGGGTCTCACTCTTGCTCATGCTGGTCTCGAACTCCTGAGCTCAAGTGATCCTCCAGCCTTGGCCTCCCAGAGTGCTGGGATTACAGGTGTGAGCCACCATGCCTGGCTGCCATTTTGTTTTGATAAGCTAAAAATCTTCTATTGTCTACCAAAATACAAAAGTTTAATTACCTTACATTTCATGATCATTTTAACTACCATTTGGATCTGTTCTTTGATGAAACAAAGTGGGACTTACCAGTCATCTGTCTAACGACATGAAGAATGATTTCCACCAGAGACAAAGGATTCACCCTGAAATAAAAACCACCAGTCTTTGAATGTCAATGAATATAGATACTCATTTTCAAAGTAAAAAACTGACAAAAGGGTTTTACCTGTGTTCAAATTCACTGATGAAGTTTTCATAAAGCTGTGAAACCAAAGTATGGAGAGAAATTATAGGATGTCTTTCAGTCTGCAAAAATCAAGAGCTGCCAAACATTGTTTTTAGTTGAACAATAATCAATATTATCAAGTTATGATTTTGCAAACCAAAATGCCCATCACATAGTAAGCAATGCATAAATGTTTGCTTAATGACAGGAGACCCACATTAAGGCTTGTTTAAGTTCACATAAATGATTGCCAATGGATTATTCAAGAAAATTAGGATTTCTTTCTAGCTTTGGGAATTAGAGCACAGACCTACAAGAATTTCCTGAAGACCTATCCCTATATTCTTTCCCCAAGGTACTATAAGTAAAATAGACCACCAGTTTGAAATGTTCGCTAATTATACAGAATGAAGTGCCTTCAGATTTCAAAAGGTTAAGGCTAATTATGTACCATTATCCAATTTCTTAGCCATTCAGCACACGCTTGAGCTCTTCCTCAGACTCTATGCTAAGTACTACAGACACAGAATGTGTAGGATAAATGATGTCTCTTTGAGGAGCTCTTGGCCTAGTGGTGAAAACAGTCTTTAAACAAATAAATGACAATACTGTGAGTTCAAGAGCAAGGGGGGAAAAATAAAGCCCAGCCTAAGGGAGAGGCTTCAAAGAAGGTTATTCCAGGAGTGGTAATACTGAGTTTCAAGGAATGAAGAGCAGTTAGAGAGATGGACATCTGTTGTGGGAGAGGGGGCAGTTGAGAGAGGAACATTCCAGACAGGAACAGACAAGTGCAAAAGCACTAAAGAAAAAACTACATTTTGTTTCAGGAGTATTTCCAAAGGACACAGAATAGGAGGCACTGAAGATTGGTCTCTCTTCAAAATGCAAGGCTGAACCAGGAGACACATGATCACACTTTTATTTTAGAAACATGACTGGGGGCTGAGAGGACAGCAAGGGAAAAGACTGAGAGAGACTACCAGTAGCCAAGACAGGAGAGTGAGGGAGCAACAGTGTGAGGACGGATGAAGAATCTGAGAGAGATGTGCTGGTAAGTTGAATGACTTGGTCAGAGGTGAGCAGGTCACAGAGAAAGGGAGCTGACTACGACCCCTCAGCTTATGGCTAGGTAACTGGACAAAAGGAGTGCCCGGTGTGGGCAAAGTAGGGAGAGGCAACTTTCAAATGACCTCAACTTTGGATTAGGAGAGCCTGAAGCTCCTCTGGAATATGAAGGCAGAAAGATGGAAAGATCCCTATGGCAGTTATTTAAATCTGGCACACAGCAAACAGCCATCTAAATAAAATGGTGTTTTCATTAGAAGAGCCTATTCCAAAGATACCTTCCTCATTAAGAGGGAATGTTTTAACTTTTCTATTATCTATTTTAATTTATGGAATTATTTAAAGAAAAAAGCCCGCTAAGTACAGAAACTTAAAATTACTTTTGGTGACTGTAAATTCATGAATGCTATCTATTAATATTTTACACTTATGTGGGCTGGATATCAATAATTTTTAAAGGTTTATTTTGTCCATGAAAAAAATCATCATAGATCTGCCAACTTGAATAAGGATCATATTACCGTGAGGTTGAGAAAATATTTTGCCATGTGTGGAAAAGTGATTTAAAGATAAGAAAGCAAAGGATAGAGGTAAACAATTATGAATTATCTATCACAATGATACAGAACCTTAGGGAACAAGTATTAAGACAGGTCTCATTTACCAGTTTTTCACATAATCTAGAAGAAAGAATGCCCAGCAAAATCTCCAGGCTTATAGACGATTATAAGTTCCTTTGAACAGTAAAATGTCAAATTAATAGGTATAAACCACAAGAAAATCTCAAAAGCTCAGGCGGTGGGGTAGTAAGGTGGTAAGCTGCACTGTGAGTAAATATAATATATTCAGAAGAAATAACTCAAGCTATAATTATAAGCTAGCTATCAGTTATAATGCTGGTATAACCCTCTGATTCATCCAGAATCAAAGAAAGGCCTCAGAGAGTAAGATGTCGCAAAAGACTTCAAAGAGCACGCTACCAACGAGCACATTTGTGAGGATTTGTCGGGATCTGGGGGAGGCTAGGAAAGAATAGGTGTTTTTTTTGTTGTTGAGAAAATTCTAAAAGTGCTCTGTCACACAGGCAGCATGATATTATGCAGGACTCCCCCTCTAATCTCTCTCACCCTCAACCAAAGTACAAAAGGTGCTCTATCTTCCACACTACCCAGGACAGAAAGTGTTCAGGCAAGCAAGCAGAGTCGGTATAGGCGAGTGGAGTGATGGCAGTTATCTAAAAGATTCCTGTGGTAATCCTCCTCTACATCCTACCCAGCCCTCTAATTGGTTTTGAACTTTTAATTTTTGTATAACAGTTTCCCAAAAGTAGGGTACTCAAAACAAACAGTCTATGAATAATAAGAAACCGGGGCATGCTATAACAGAGCATGCTAGAATTTTAGAAGAAGCTAGAATGTTTGCGTTTCAATTCTCTTCTGTCACTTATTACCTGTGACCTATGGTAAGTTACTGAAACTCTTATATCCGCTTCTACATTAAAAAAACGGTAAAAATAGTAATCTCTTAATATTCTTTTGAAAAATAAAAGAGTAAATATGTAAAGCATTTAAAACACTACCCAACACAGTAACAGGTATAGCTTATTACTATTATCATAAAGCCCATCTATTATTTTAGGAAGTCTTTGAGCACATTCATATAGCCTGACCTAACAAGGTAAATTATTTACCTTAATGAGACCATCTCCTTGAGCAAAGCACGGATCCTGCACAAAATCAAGCACCTGAAGCGTCAGCTGATGCCACAACCTGAAAAACATAAGGCCCCTGAGACTTAAAAACTAATATCCAGTGACAGACACTTTCAGCTCTGCCAGTCCTCCCAAGTAACAAATACATGTTGAGTATCTCTAATCCAAAACTCCAAAATCAGAAATGCTCCAAAATTCAAAACTTTTTGAGCACTAACATGAGGTTCACAGGAAATGCTCATTGGAGCACTTCAGATTTTGGATTTTGGATCAGGGATGCTGAACCAGTAAATATATAATGCAAATATTCCAAAATCCAAAATACTTCTGCCCTCAAGCATTTCAGATAAGGTATACTAAACCTGTACTATTAATAGTCTCTACTGCGTAGCAGAAAGAATGCTAACACAGAAGCTAATAAACCTCAATTCTTTTCCTGGCCTTGCTACCTCAATGGTTATGTCACCTTCAGATACCCTCACTTCTCTAAGATTCAGTTTTCCCACCTATGAAATGGAGAACACCTTTCTAGATTATCTCAAAGGGCTACTGTGAGGTTCGATGGGAAACCAGAACTTTGAAATCATACAGATCTAAGTTGACACCCCAGCTCTTCTACTTACTAGCTGAGTATCTCAGGGAAGGTGATTAAACTGAGCTTCAGTTTCCTCATCTGTGAATGGGATAAACAAAGCATTAAATGAGCTAATATATATAAAACCACTAGGACAGTGACATAGCACTTAATCGAAAAACCAAAAGCTAATATTTAATAATGCAGATAAAATGCTTTGAAAAATACAAAGTGCTACCCAACACAAACAATTATTTGCCAAACACTAATAATTTGCTCTCAAAAACTGCTAACAGCAGAAGGTTGCTGAATGCTGAACATCATCAAAACATGTTTTGAATGTCTATGTGAAAGATAATATGTTAGAGTAGTTAACAGGGAAGTTACTACAGGAGGCGTTATTTTCCTATGGAATAGTTCTAGCCCAACGCTAGCAATTTATTCTACTCATTTTAAAAGAGGTTGGTGCTTAGTAGCAACAATTTAATTGTTCTGAAAGTCATCTTGTTTCTAAACAAACCCTAACTCCAAGATCTCTCTAGGAGCACAAAGCCCAGCGTGAAATACAATGGAAAGCAGGGACAATGGGAGAGGGGGAAGTGGCTGTATCCTGTCCAATCAGTTGCAGCACCAAAGGAAAACAAAACTGCACTGTCCTCTGCTTTATCCGCTCCAGACCGTGAGAAAGATAACTGTAGATGTAGTCACACTGTGACAAGGCTAAGTACAAGTCACCAGGATCTATTTCCCAAAAGGGGGTGTCAACTTAGGCCTGGAAGTGTGTTTGCTTGTTTGGAATTAAGACCTAAAATCACAGGCCATCCCTGAACCCTTTTAGTAAGACCAGAAGGAAAGGGAGTTTAGAAGTCTCAGTCATAGAACCTCGGTTAGGAAAGCAGTGAATCCTACACCCAGACATCCTGGCTACAGGTTTGCTC
>RJWJ010002964.1:78303-92725 GCA_004363605.1 Indri indri
GGGCGGGGCTGGGGGCGCTCTGGGCGGGGCCTGCGCGGGGGCGGGAACATGGCTTTGTGGGAAGGCGCGCGGGGCGGGGCTGGGGGCGCTCTGGGCGTGGTCTGCTCGGGGGCGGGCCCAAGGACGCCGGCTGCGGGAACATGGCGCTCTGGGGCCGGCGCGCGCGTCTCGCGCTCGGGCTGTGGGGCGCCGGGGCGGGAGTGCGCGGCCTTCTCGGGGCCCGTGCCGGGCTCGCGGGGCCCGGCGTCCCGCGCAGGTACTGCGGGCAGGCGGGCGGGCCCTACGCGGTGGTCCTCGACGCCTCGCCTCTCCCCCGGGCGGGTTCCGCGGCGTACCCAGCCGTTTTACTGACGACGTCTTGGAGTTTGTTCCGTTTGTACTCAACTGTAGAAGCCACTCATGGCTGTTGCGTGATTTACTTCACCATTCCCTTATTGAAATAGTTTACGGTGTTTCCTTATTACACATAATGCTGTGGAGGCTAGCCTCGTTTGCACCTTGCCTTTTGGATACATTTCTAGTATTTACTGGGGCTGCTGCGTCTAAAGGCATCTACGTTTAACCTTGTCACTGTCCTTTAGGAAGGTTGTGCGGTTCACACTCCCAGCAGCATGGTCATACCCGCAATTGCACGTTGTGGAATCCTTTCCTGAAAACAGCCTGCATGTGGGAAAGTCCTAAGGCCCATGTTGTCAGGAAACAAATGCCTCGTAATGGATAAAGATTTAATGGTGGTACATTCACTTGATGCCGTCTGACACAGCTACTAAAGATAACTGGTGACGAGTTTAACAGCGAGATCCTGAGGAGTCACTGATTTCATCTAAGAAACCTTCATTCTGTGCCAGACTCTTCTGGGTGTTGGGGACAGAGCGGGGCCAGGACAAGCACACACTTGCTTCCATGGAGCCAATTTCGATATTGGCAGTAATCTGCAAGACCGACTGTCACCAAACAAGTCCTTGCCACCACTTGTCCTAAAACAGGAAGCATGGGGTTGCCTGTGAGGAGGAGTCCGTTTGCATGGGCTTTCTGTGGTTTGGATCTTCTGCCCCTTGACTAGATTTGGGGCTGTGTGTAATTAATCCTTTGTGTCCTTCCATTCTCGCCCAGGCAGCACCCATGCCTGCCTTTCAGGGTAACCCTACTCCCCGCAAATCTCATACCGTGTAGCATGTGATGTGTTAAGTCACACAGCTCAAGTATGTTCTGGACGGTTGGCACAGCTCTGTCCCTGTGTCTTTCAGTGCTCGCAGACATTCACTTACATAGATGAGGGATGTGCTTCAGGTCCCCTGCGTGAGCCCTTGCACTCAGTAAGCACTCAGCAATGGTAATAACTTTCCTCTCATACCTTTTGTGTCTCTCATAGCAGTTTACATCTAGGAGGAGCTCAGGAACTAGTTTGGGTAAAGACCTTGGGTGAACAGATGTCCTAAATGTTGTGTGAGGTGGGGCATTTAATAGGTGGTGGGATGGGTTTGGAGCCATGGCTTTCCCTTCTTCCTGTCTGCCTGACCAGTTTTCATTAGAAAACTCCTTTGGAGGTTTGCATTCAGGAGCTGAGTGCCTGCTGAGCGCAAGGTCTCAAGATGCACTCCTCAAGGAAGCTGGATGGGAAAAGGGCTTAGGAACACCAGCCTTTAGGAAGACCTTTTGCTTGGCTGAAATGAGGGATGAGGAGTAATGGGGAGTTAAAAGTGTCACTGGAGTGGGATATGTTGTACTAAGACATTGGGATCCTGTGGGGAAAAGAGAACTTTGGGGGAGACCGTGGTAGCAATGTGCAAGGAAGATGGTTGTGTGGGGAGATTCTGCAGTGTTGGTTTTGTAGGGAGCAAAAGGAAAACACAAAAGACAAAAGAGCAAACAGAAAAGTGAGTTAGGATCATCCTCCTAGAAGATAAATTCTGAATTGTACTGACACGTATCTAAAGATGTGTTTTTCCGGTGCTTATTTCTTGCCTGTGTGACAAATGAGTGAAAGAAATACTCTCAGTTGTCTGTTTTTACATCTGTGTTTGATTTAGATTCATCATTTATTTGGGAAGTGTTGTCAGATTGATCTGTGGAATCTCTTTTCCTGTCCAGTGGTGGTCTCTCAGCTACAGACAGAGATGTCCTTGAGGAGTGTCACGGGGCCACCTGGAAGAACGAACATGGTGGCCCTGGTCTTTGGGGTGTGAGGAAGGGGCCCATGCACTGGGGCTGAGAGTCGCCAGGGCGATACCAGGAGATGAGGATGGTGGGCTTGGCTAGATGCCAGCCGAGGGCCCTAAGAGTCAATAAACCTAGGAGGCCTTTCAGGGCCATGTGGGGCTTTAGTGCCTCATGCCTCCAGCTGCAGGCTTTTTTGGGATGTTTTCAGGTACTGCCCCTGGCTTTGTGTTATGGTATTGCTTTTTTTCTTCCTGTTGCTTTCCTGGGTGTTGAGTCATTTACAAAGTCCTAGGGCCTTATTGAAGCCTGTGACTTGTTTATTATGTGTTTTGTGCTGTTTTCCTATGAAAGCTCATCTCATACTCCTTAACAATTAACCCTGTGAGTGTCTTGGCTTCTGGAGGTGACCTGAGAAGCCCTCTAGAGCTACAGCCTGTGTGCTGCCTTGCCTGATTGTATAATTTTGGCTGCTGAATGGCTGCAGACCTTGAAGATGAACTGTCTTTAGCAGTTTGAACCCCTGGCTATCAGAGGGTGAATGTTTCTTTCTGGAATGGTCTCGAGCCCACTCTTCATCCTAGTATAATAATATTCGGCATAAGGTCTAATTTTAATTTTCTTTAAATGTCACTGTGTATTCATCACATCTCAGGTCTGTTAGAGTGTGCAGCTCTGTTGAAAGTATGCCCAGAGCCCCCACAAAAGGATGTTCTCGGCTCTGGCTTGAGCCTTCGGTGTGGAACCCTGTTCTCTCAGTACGTGCTTTTGATAATGGAAAGTACGAAGTGAGTGCAGTTCCTCTTAACCTGAATTTTTTGCTCCCAGATAAGTCCTGAGTTCTGATTCGGGACTGCTTTCCATTGCCCAATAGTCATGAGGAAGCTGGTTATTTTGGGAGGGCTGGAGAGAAGTACGTGGTCATTCTAGATGGTGGGCTGGTGCAAAGGGGCAGAGCTGTGCTCCTTCTTGGTAGCATGAGATTCGTTGTCATCTGTTACCTTTGCCACTCTGCTTTTTCTGTCAGAATTACAGGTGGAAGAAGGCCCATATCTTTTTCTGTGGGGGTTTCAAGCATCTTTGGAAGTAGAGGCAACAGTGAGAAGGGGAAGCTTTCCCTGCTGGACATAGCTGAGCTGATTCGGGCCAGAGCCTGCCAGAGAGTGGTCGTCATGGTGGGGGCCGGCATCAGCACCCCCAGTGGCATCCCAGACTTCAGGTGCTGTCTGCAGTTCCCACTGCCTTCTGTGCTGCCCGTTTACTGCTCTTCCCGGCTCTCTTCCGCAGGGCTCAGTCTTCCTTTTCTCTCTGCAGATCTCCGGGGAGTGGCCTCTACAGCAGCCTCCAGCAGTACGACATCCCTTACCCCGAGGCCATTTTTGAACTTTCATTTTTCTTTCACAACCCCAAGCCATTTTTCACTTTGGCTAAGGAACTGTACCCTGGGAACCGCAGGCCCAATGTCACTCACTACTTCCTCCGACTGCTTCACGACAAGGGGCTGCTTCTGCGACTCTACACACAGAATATTGACGGACTCGAGAGAGGTGAGCCCTCTGTCGTCTTACACGTTCTCTTTCCATCAGGGAGGGCTGAAGCCCAGTGCTTGCACTTCATCTTCGGGACTGTTTTTGGGCCACTGCCTGTTCTCCTGGCATACGTGCTAGGCTGGGCATTTTGGACAGGACTGAAGTTGACATTGTTTTGCTAATCTGGTGTGATGGTCCCTTTTTTAAAAATTTTATTATGGAATTTTTTGAACACAAAAATAAAGAGAAAAGCGTAATGAACCCTCATGTCCTCCTCACTGTCTCCATCACGAACACACGGCCAGCCCTTGTTTCATCTGTGTCCTCTGAAACTCCCAAGTCGTTTTGAAGCAAACCCCTCACATCACAAATTTAATCTAGAAATAATGTATTTTAAATGTATCACTGAATATCTCTAGAAGGTAAAGACTTTTAAAGACATAACTCTGATACCATCATCACACTAAGGAATCACTAAAAGTTCTGTAATATTGTCAGACTCAGTCTATGATGATTTCTTGACTATATGCACGTGGTGGCCCAAACCAGTAATTCACAGATTATGCTGATCTCTGGCTACGCATCTTAGAGAAGTCTTCGGTAGGGCCCTTGCCTTACATGCAATGACACAGACAGGTGCAGGGACGGTCAGCTCTCAGCAGCGGCAGCTCAGCCAGTCTGTAGACACCCTGTCATTTAAGAGGAGCAGTCACCTCAAGTTCAGGAATGTGTTTCCTTGCTGGGAGGGTTCCGTAGCTCAGAGCCAGAGAGGCAGCAGTGGATACCCCATGGTGGAGTTCTCTTCTCCCGGAGATGCAGCGGGGCAGGCCTTTGGCAAAGTGGGAGTGCCTGGCTGTGGGCTTCAGCACCGCTGAGTTAGGACCGTTACGGGGACCCTGTCCATGCCCACTGCAGTCTTTTGGAACCAGACAACTTTCATAACAAGTTGTTTTTTGTCTTTTCTCACCAAGCAGTTTTTTTTTAATCTATGATATTTATATCTTCATTTTTACTTGGTGTCTAAAGAATGGAAAATGTGTTCCTAGGTATTAGATATAATTTTATTTGAACTATAGTAATACCAAATGGTTGTTTTGACAGGCTTTGTTTTAACCGTGATTTGGCTCCAGCTGGGAGCCCCTTAACCCCTGTGCCTTATTCTGGTTGGTGCAGCGGCATCGATAGGTGATAAAGGCAGGATGTCAGGCTTTACTTCCCAGGAGGCCTGTCAAGCCCAGAAGTTGTGCTTTTAGACTTGTGCACTCACCTGAAGGCAGCAACACTGAGCTTTGGTTTGCATTTCAGTGTCTGGCATCCCCGCCTCAAAGCTGGTTGAAGCTCATGGAACCTTTGCCTCTGCCACCTGCACGGTCTGTCGAAGACCCTTCCCAGGAGAGGACTTTTGGGTGAGTTACCCCACTGACAGTCTCCCTTCTGTAGTTCATAGGGGTGGTGGGGGGTGATCCGGTAAAGTGTATTTGTAAGTGTCAAGTTGGAAGGACAATAGTACAGTAATAGTGTGAAAATAGTTTTCTTTATTTTAAAATGATGTGAAGGGGTTTGCATTTTAAGGAGGTTTAATAGAGACAGGGTCTCGCTCTTGCTCAGGCTGGTCTCAAACAGTAGTAAGTTTTGAAATCAGGCAGTGTGAGTGCTTCAACTTTATTATCCTTTTTTAAGATTGTTTTGTCTATCTGCGGTCCCTTGAGATTCAATATAGATTTTAGGATGGGTATTTTTTTTTTTCCTTTTTTTATAAAATAGACCTTATTTTTTAGAGGAGTTTTAGGTTCACAGCAAAGTTGAGCAGGAAGTACGGACAGTTCCCATGTATCTCTGTCCCCACATGTGCACAGTCCCCCTCCCCACTGTCCACACCCTCCCCGAGTGGTCCGTTTGTCACAGCTGATGAACCTGCACTGACACATCACTGTCATCTAGAGCCCGTGTCTTACGTTGAGGTTCACTCTTGGTGTGGGACGTTCTGTGGGTTTGGACAAATGTGCAATGACACGTGTCCCCATTATAGTATCGTCAGAACACGTTCACTGCCCTGAAAGTCCTCTGTGCTCTGCCTAGTCGTGTCTCCCCCCACCAACCCCTGACAACCACTGGTCTTTTGACTGCCTCCACAGTCTTGCCTTTTCCCAGATGTCGTAGAGTTGGAGTCATCCAGAAGGCAGCCTTTTCAGATTGGCTTCTTTCACTTAGAAAAACGCATTTAAGTTTCCTCCATGTTTTTTCATGGCTCGACAGCTCATTTCTTTTTAGCTCTGAAGAATATTCCATTGTCTGATACCACAGTTGATCCATGCACCTACTGAAGGACTTGTTGGTTGCTTTCAAATTTTGACAAATGAATAAAACTGCTATAAATATTCATGTGCAGGTTTTTGTATGGACATAAGTTTTCAGCTCATTTGGGTAAATACCAAGGACTGTGATTGCTGGATCATACGGTAAGAATATGTTTAGTTTTGTAAGAAACGGCCAAACTGTCTTCCAAAGTGGCTGTGTCATTTTGCATTCCCACCAGCAATGGATGAGAGTACCTGTTGCTCCACATCCTCACCAGCATTTGGTGTTTCCGGTATTTTGGATTTTGACTTTTCTAATAAGTGTGTAGTGGCATCTTCTTGCTCTAATTTGCAGTTTCCTGATGGCATATGATGCAGAGCGTCATTTCATACGCTTATTTGCCATCTGCATATCTTCTCTGGTGAGATGTCTGTTCAGGTCTTTTCCCCATTTTTAAATTGGGTTATTTTCTTACTGTTGAGTTTTAAGAGTTCTTTGTGTATTTTAGATAACAGTCTTTTATCAGACATGTCTTTTGCAAACATTTTTTGCCTGTATTCCGTTCCAGTAGCTTGTCTTATTTTCTTCACAGTGTCTTCCACAGAGCGGAAGTTTTGAATTTCGATGAAGTCCAGCTTAGCAGTGTTTTCTTTTGTGCATCACGCCTTTGGTATTATATCTAAAAGGTCATCACCATACCCAAAGTCATCTAGGTTTTCCCCTGTGTTATCTTCTAGAAGCTTCATTGTTTCACATCAAGGTCTTCGGTCTGTTTTGCGTTAATGTTAGTGAAGTATGCACGGTCTGTGTCTAGGTTCAGTTTTTGGCGTGCGTCTGCTCGGTCCCGGCCTCCTTTCCCACTGCATGGCCTCTGCTCCTTGGTCAAAGATCCGTTGACAATGTACGTACGTGTGTTTCAGTTTTGAGCTCTCTGTTCTGTTCTATTGATCTATTGGTCTGTTCTTTCACTACTATAGCGTCTTTTTAAAAAAATTTTATTTTGTTTTTTTTATTTTTATTTTTATTTATTATTTATTTTTTTAAGACTAGCCAAGTGCGGTAGTGAGGAGGGGGAAAGTAGTAGAACAAGGAGTTCAGTCTGTAACTGACTGTGAACAATCAAGTGAGGTAACTCGCTACCTGCGGACCAGCCTAACACAGCAGTCGTGATTCCTGTAGCATTACAGTAAGTCTTGATGTCGAGCAGTGTCAGCTCTCTGACTTTGTTCTTCTTCAATACTGTGTTGGCTAGTCTGAGTTTTTCGCCTTTTCACATACACTTTAGAATCTGTTCTTTTTACATCTTTAGACTTTTCTCTTTGTCTTTGGAGTTTTGCAATTTTTCTGTGCTGGGTTTTTCTATGTGGATTTCTTCTTATTTAGTCTGCTTAAAATTTGTGGGGCTTCCTGAATCTGTGGATTGGTATCTTTCAAAATTCCTGGATAATCCTCAGCCATTCTCTCTCCAGATGTTGACTGCCCCTGCCCCGCTCCCTGGGCCCTCACTTTGTGGCCTCTGAATAAACATACATTGGATGTTCTCGCTCTTCTCGGTTCCCGACTGCTCTTCCACGTCTCCCGTTGCTGCTCCTCCTGTGCTGCACTCTGGATCATTCCTTCTGATCTGTTTTTCAGCTTATCAACATCCTGTTCTGTTTTAGAGACTAAAATCCTTCAAGTTTTAATTTTGGTTACTCTACTTTTGATTTTTAGAAGTTCTATTTGGTTATTTTTCAAGTCCATTAGATTATTTTTGTTAATAGTTTTCTATCTTTAATAAATATTTCAAGCTCATTTTTTTTTCTTTTAGTTTAAACAATACAGTTTTATCTTTATGTGAAAATAATCTGAAATCTTTGGTCCATTTTTGCCTGCTGCTTCTTGCTGGATTCATCCTGCTAAAACAAATCCCATTAGCTGTAAAGGTTTATCTTAGAAAGTCCTGTCTTTTTCCTAAGTTTCTTCCTTTTCCATGTGTCAGGCATTAATACAGGTACAGCGGTAATATAGTAATAATTTGCATGTACTTTACCTTGGCCTGCAGGGAGCGGTTTTTGGCAATATGTTGCTCTTCCTAACCATGCCAGCCAGCGAGCTGAAGCTGACCCGATGCCTCCTGGGGCTGAGACAGTGCCATGGTCACTGCAACTCAAACCAGGGACAGGTTTTATGTCACCTTTCTCACTGAATAATGCCTGTTGTCGGCCACATGCCTACAGAGTACTGAAGGAGGACTGTGTGCTCTACCAGGTGTTTCCATAGCACCTGAATGTCTCTGACTGCCACCCCAGGTACAGAGCACAGTGTTAGGTACCCTACATACCTGCTGAAGTATTTATGAGTGAACTCATGTGAGGTCCAGGATTTGCCTTTAAAGACTCCAACAGCCCCCTCCCAAATTCTGGAGGGCTATGTGAAGCAATTGGCTATGAAGCAAAAGTTGGTGATTGCTGAAGCTAGGTACATGGGGAGCTTCATTATACTACTCTCAGCTTTCGTGAATGTTTGAAACTTTCTTAATAAGAAGTTGTTTCCTGGTGGTCTAGTAAAGCAAAGAAAAAGAAATTGGTTTTGCCTTTTCCTTTTAAAATGTGTTGCAGCATCTTCCTTGGGCCTGTTTTCTCTATTTCCCTAGGCAGATGTGATGGCAGAAAGGGTCCCCCACTGCCCAGGCTGTGCTGGCATTGTGAAGCCCGACATCGTGTTCTTTGGGGAGGTGCTGCCCCCGAGGTTCTTGCTGCATGTGGCTGACTTCCCCATGGCAGATCTGCTGCTCATCCTTGGGACCTCCCTCGAGGTGTGCCAATGGGCCTGTGTGGGGAGAGGAGGTGGGGTGCACGGGAGTCACCCTTGGGGTCTGGGGCATTGGTGCCACCTTTGGAAGAGGAATGGACTCAGCTGGGCCTCCAGGCCGAGGAAGTAGCAGCCTGGATGGGAGGCGGACAGTGGGAAGCCACTGGGCTGGAGGTGCTGTATGTATGGGTGGGGCGCCACGTATGAGGGGAAGGTGGGGGTGCAGAGGGCTCCCAGGTCAGATCAGGAAGACCGATGCTGTGCTGGAAGCACTGACACACCAGAAGGGATTGGCCCAGGGATGGAGCTGCACCCTTGGGGTCAGGGAGACCTTTGGGGACTGGGGATTGGAGTGAGCAAGTGGCAGGATGCCAGTCCTGAGAGCAGAGCTGTGGCCATCATAGGGACAGCAAGGAGTGGGCTGGACTCTCAGCCTGGAGACACTCTGTGGAGGGGAGAAGGAGGTGTCTGGCTTGGGCTGTGGGGTCAGGGC
The DNA here is from genome assembly GCA_004363605.1 of Indri indri. Lineage (NCBI taxonomy): Eukaryota > Metazoa > Chordata > Mammalia > Primates > Indriidae > Indri > Indri indri. The sequence goes on from RJWJ010002964.1 coordinate 87,574, forward strand.
ATTTGCTGGTGAGGGGCAACCTGGGGCGGGGCGGGCTGAGTTTGGTCCCACCCACACGTCTGAGGGTCCTGGGAGATACCCACTGGCCATACTCAAGCGGTTGTTCTACATCTGGGTCTGAAGCTCAGGAAGTTTATAAAAGATGTGATGAGAGCAAGAAATCAGGCCGTGTGAGCTGAGCCGGTGCCTGACTAGATGTTGGCACCCAGGGCCAGAAGGGCCAGAGAGACCTGTGCTCAGAGGGGCCGAGGGCTGGGGGCCCAGAGCTGTGTGTTTGTTTGTTCAGTTGCTTCTGCTGCCCCCTGTGTGCTGGGCCCCGTGCCAGTGCTTAGGACAGATGCAGTAAGATGTACATGTAGGAAGCTATATAGTTTGTTAGGAGATGATCTGTGCTATACGGAAAATTGACAAGTAGGATAGAAAGGGGAGGGGTTGGAAACGGGATGCAGTATCAACCTGGTTGTTCTGCTTGTGCCTTGTCAGGAAGGTGTCACTGAAGCTAAGGGTTGATGGAGGTGAGGGGTGTCTGGCAGGAGACACGGCAGAGGTAAAGTCTGTGGTGATGGGCCGGGTGCAGTGGCTCATGCCTGTAGTCCCAGCTACTCGGGAGACTGAGGCAGGAGGATCGCTTGAGCCCAGGAGTTCAAGGTTGCAGTGAGTTATGATGATGCCCCTGAACCCCAGGCGGGGTGACAGAGCAAAACTCTGTCTTTAAAAAGAAAAAAAAGTCTGTGGTGATGCACCAAGTTTGGAGCCTAGAAGTGGAATGCCGTGACTTATTGTTGGGTTCCTCTGGGTGCCGGGTTGTGAATCCACCACGGGGACAGGAGTGGGAGCTGCAGACCCAGCAGGGCCTTGCAGGTGGTGTCCAGGTGGCATGGCAGGTGGCGCGGTGAGCCCAGTGTGTGTGAATGCAGTGTTGGTGCGACGCACCGTGCGGGAGGGTGTGGGCTCCTGCAGGACTCCAGGGCTGTGGCCTGAGTAGCAGGGAGGAGGAGCCACCGTCTCCTGAGATGGAGAGGCCTGGAGGCGGGTTTGGGGGGAGCTCAGGAACTCAGCCTCGTCACACAGGTTTGGGGAATGATGAGCTGCCACGTGGAGGTGTTGAGCAGGCAGGTGGACGTGAGTCTGGAGTCCGGGAGTGAGCAGAGGAAGAGCACAGGGCGTAACAGACGTGGGGACACCTAGGCCAGTCCTGGGAGGGGAGGTGGACGTGGGGCGCGGGCAGAGCAGCTGGGGCCTGGCAGTGTTGGTGCTGTGGTCATCAGTGGCGCGTGGCACTAAGCCCGGCTGACCACGCCGCCTGCCAGATGTGAACACTGGGGCCACCAGTCATCTTTATTTTTGAAGTGAAATGAAAATAGCCTTTTTTTTTCTGATTGTAACAGTGTACCACACACTTGTTTTAAAAGATTCATACGTTATAAAGGTACAAAGCAGAGTCAGCCTCAATCCCACCACTGTTAGCATTTTGTTCTGTGTCCCCTTGGGTTTCTTTTTTGTACAAATATACACATACAGATGGTGATTTTTAACCAAAAGTTAGACAACACTGTATAGCCTGTTCAGCAACGTGCTGTTTTCATGTAAATCGTGTGAGCACGTGGAGATCTGCTGACTTGTTTGTTTGTTTTGGAGATGGGGTCTCGCTCTGTCACTCGGGCTGGAGTGCAGTGGTGCCATCATAGCTCACTGCAGCCTTGAACTCCTGGGCACAAGGGATCCTCCTGCCTCGGCTTCCTGAGTAGCTGGGACTACAGGTGTGCTTCACCATGCCCACTAATTTTTTTATTTTTTGCGTGGGTGTGGTGGCTCATGCCGGTAATCCTAGCACTCTGGAAGGCCGAGGCGGGAGGATTGCTTGAGGTCAGGAGTTCAAGACCAGCCTGAGCAAGAGTGAGACCCCGTCTCTACTAAAATTATAAAAATTAGCCGGGCACAGTGGCATGTGCTTGTAGTCCCAGCTACTCCGGAGGCTGAGGCAGGAGGATCACCTGAGCCCAGGAGTTTGAGGTTGCTGTGAGCTAGGGTGATGCCATGGCATTTTTGTAGAGACAGGGTCTTGTTGTGTTGCCCAGGCTGGTCTCAAACTCTTGGGCTCAGCGATCCTCTCACCTCAACCTCCCAAAGTGCTGGGATTATAGGTGTGAGCCACCGTGCTTGGCCATCTGCTGCCTTGTTACACCAACAGTCTCCCTTATCCGGATAACAAGGTCCCAACTGAGAGGTCCTTTTCTATAACCAAATAATGTATAAACTGAACAATCTGATGTCACACAGAGTTTATTTTGTACGCTTTGTGGAAGAAATATTAATGTGTTTGATTATGGAGTACTATGTCCGGATCTCCTTACATGGTATATAAATCATACGGTCTTTTCTAACATATGAAAAATTCTGAATTTTGAAACACATGAAGCCACAAGAGTTTTAAGGTAAGGGTTTGTAGATTTATAACAAAATTTATTTAAGCAATTTCTTATTGGTGTACAATAAAAATAAATAGTATACAATTTTTATATTAAAAATGCTATAGTATAAATATCCATGTGTATATATTTTTACACACTCACGCAAGTACTTCTGAAGGATAAATGTTGATAAATATTGAGAACTTGCTTTCCAGAAAGATACACCAATTATATTGCCACAAAGTGTGTATGAGTGGCCAATTTCCCACATCCTCACCAATACCAAAGTATGTATCTTTTTGAGTTTTTGCCAATCTGATTGGTTAAAAATAAATGGTGTGTGTTTTTGCATTTCTGTAATAAAGAATGAAATTCATCTTTTCACATGTTTATTGGCCACTTGTGTTTCTTCTCTTTGGAGTGTACATTTGTATCTGTTGCCCATTTTTCATTAGGTTATAAATTAGTAATATAAATGAAATTATATTAAATTAGTTTATCAATTAGCAATATAAACTTTTTGCCACAAATGTATATGTTTTTGTTTATGGTGATGAGGTTTATAAAATTTTTAAAGTTTCTGCATGGTTTATAGTTTTATGTAGATACCAGTGTGACAGTATTTCCATAGTCAAGTCTATCATTTTCCAGTCTTATCTGACATGCCTAAAAAGTTCTTCTCTACTTTTACTTATAAACCCTTTTTTCAAGAACTGTTTTGTTTACTATTAAACCTTTAATCTATTAGAAATTTTTTCAACGAAAGGTAGGAATTGAGCATTTTTTTCCCCAGATAATGAGCCAGTCTCAATACCATTTATTAATCTACATCTTTTTACATTGTTACTCGTAAAAGAAACTTTCATTTGAGAGCTGGACTATGAGAGAGGCCTCAGTGTAGTCAGGGTGGTGAAGATGGTGGAGAGATGGGACCGTAGCTCAGCCTTGGGCGTGTCGGGACCCTCAGGGCACTGGCTTCTCTGGGTGCCAGACGAGGGTTGTGGTGTCACAGCGAGCGGGGCAGACAGCGGGATGAGTGTGTGTTGTCGTCCACCTGTGGTGTGCTGGAGACGGCAGGGAGAACAGGCAGAGAGGAGGCAGGAAGGGTGGAGCCCGGATGAGTCCCAGAAGGAAGACAGGGAGAAGCCAGGATGTGTGGGAAGCAGCTAGAGGCAGTTAGAGAGGAAGCCGGGGAGGAGGAAACAAGGTCCCACAGGCCAAGCCGCAGGAGCTCGACTGAAGAAATGAGATGGGTGGTGGGTTTTCCCTGGATCATGAGATCTGACCAGTGTGCTGCACCCCCAAGGCCTCAGTGGCTGTGGCATGAAGCGTCCTGAGGGCTGGTGGGGTCGACACTGTGCCCCTCACATTTGGGCCATTTTTCAGGTGGAGCCTTTTGCCAGCTTGTCTGAGGCTGTGAGGAGCTCAGTGCCCCGACTACTCATCAACCGAGATTTGGTGGGGCCCTTGGCTTGGCGTCCTCGCAGCAGGGACGTGGCCCAGCTGGGGGACGTGGTTCACGGCGTGGAAAGGCTGGTGGAGCTTCTAGGCTGGACGGAAGAGTTGCAGGACCTTATCCAGCGGGAAACCGGGAAGGTATAGACCGCTGAGCAGGGCTCTCAGAGGGCCAGCCCTCCTCACTGCCCTGGGGTCTGGTCCACCTGGTGTGGACCCGTTAGCTAAAACAGTAATAGCTGATGATGTAGCTGTTAATCTTGTGTACCAGGCACTGACCTGGACCTGACTCAGGTGTCATTTTTACTACCTCCATTTGGAGGTGAAGAAACTGACACTAGGTACACAACTCACAGTGGCCAAGCAGGGACACGGTCAGGCAGTCAGGGCTGTTGAGTCTGCACTCTTAACACACTACAGGCTGCTGCCTTTGCTCCCTGGAATAAAGCAGCCAGCAGCTCCCCTCTGAGGCCTGGTATGTGATTCTGAGATACGGGTTAAAGAGCTTTGAGAAGCCGAATTCCTCTGCACCTGTGTGGGATGAAGCCCACACTACTGATGCTTTTAGGAAGTAATCAGTGTGAAAGCTGTTGATCTATTACAATCTGCTGACGGTAGAATGCCAACGAGCCTTGATGCTTTTTAGGTTTCAGATGATTACAGGCAGGTATGACGCTGTCCAAAGGGCATTTCACCAGAATATATCATGCTTGATATTCCTGTTGTCCCTCAAGGCAGGTGTCTTAGGAAATTCTGATCCTTTTCCTGTCCACATCTGTGCCTGCCTTATGGTTCGGGGCCATGGGATTGGTACTCTCCTCTCACCTACACTGGCAAACACCTTACCATGCCCCCAGCCTCTGGTCAAATCTTGATTTTTTACCAAGACTGAACCACAGAGAGAATCTACACATATTAGGCATCATCACCACTATTATTTTTAGCCTTTCATTTCAGAGTTTGGCTCTTAGGGCTAAGGTATAGGATGGTGCCATTTCTCATCTCACCAAATAAAGGGCAATAAAGCCCATCAGGTGTCAAAAACATTTCTGTAAAATGGGTTGTGATTTTAGGGTTTTTTGGCTTTAAAAAAATTGTTATCCAGGGGGTGATTTTTCCAAATAGTCAATGTTTTAAGTATTTGAGCATCAGCACATCTTGATTGGGTAGCTGACATCCCTTAGAATGAGGCTCTCCACTTAGCTACCCTATTCTGCCAGGCCTGCTGGGACTGCCTTCGCTTGGACCCAAAGCAGCATTTGCAAAGAGAGAGAAAAGTTTGTTTT
>RJWJ010002965.1:0-92161 GCA_004363605.1 Indri indri
TTTATAACTTAGTCTCAGAGAGGACATCCCCTCACATCTGAGGTATTCTGTTTCATAGAAGTGAGTCACAGCCCAGCCCACGCACAAGGGGAGGGGACATACTCACCTCTTTAGGGGCGGAGTATCAAAGAATTTGAGGACATGTCTCTCAAACCACCATACTCTCCTTCTTGGTGTAGATAGATGAAATTCATGTTTCATAAACATTGATTAACCGTCTTCTATACTCCAGGAACTATAACCAAGAGGGTATCACAGGACTTCACGTAGAAATAGTACTAAGTAAAGTTTTGAAAAATTAGTCACAACATTCCATTCATATTAAAATAGAATAAATATAAAATGATGAGAAAATAAGGCATTCTCTCTGAGTTATACCAAAGCTAAGTGAACTGAAAATGCTAATTCAAGCATATTTGGGATTCACTGAAGTAGCCCCAATACCTTTGAAATTGTAGACCAGGGGTTGGCAAAGTCTGTCCTCAAAGTCCAGATAGTAAATATTTTCAGATACATGGTCCATGTATTATGGTCTTTACCATAGCTACTCAACTCTGCTGCTGTAACGCAGAAGCAGCCATAGACAAGACACGAATGAATGAATGGGGCTGTGTTCTAATAAAACTTTATTACAACAACAGGCAGCTCCCCTGTGGGCCACAGTTTTCCAACCATCACTTAAGAGGTCTGTAAACTTCTTAAAACCTTTAAATATGGAGATCCTTGAGGGCAGGTGCTGTGTCCTGCTGCCCAACACAGCACGCAGAAGAGTAGGCAGCACAAATGATGTTCACAATGAACGTTTGAATGAACTGATGTCCAAGGTATCATTAAAGGATATACACGGTGTGGTAAGATATATTTATTTGGAATTTTAAACTATATGTTGTTTGCTATATAAAGCACCTTTTAAATAACTACCGTTCACTACCTCACTTAGCAGCTCATGGCCCACGCTGGATACCAAAGCCTACTAAGACCTGTCAGGTCTAAATTATTGACACAATAGACCATTGTAACTCCTTTGGACTCATTAGCCTTAATTATGTCAAGGTCTCATTGAGGATTCTTTAAATCTGAAAATTCTTGAGATAATAAAGTATAATAGCTCCTTCAGAGCCATAAAGGTCTCTTTATGTCACGGGCTATTTGGAGATTCAATATTCCATAAGATTAATATCACAATATTGTAAAAATGACAAAAATTACCACACCCTCAATGTCTACCGAACGTAAGTCAGTAACCGGGATGGAGAGAGGCCACTTCTCATTCACTGCCTGCATCTCCATCAGGAGGAAAACCGAAGGATTCCAGGAGTTCAATGTGGGCCTCTGTCTCCTGACTCCTACTTCCTGGTGCACAAATCCTCCTGCTCCTGCACAGAGCTCCTCTGCCTCTCACCTGAGGAAGGCATGCCCACATGAAACTACTGTCTTTGCTACCCCTGTCTCTCTCTGGGTACCAGCCATACAGTAGGTTGTATACATCTGGTTCTAAGTGAGTATAGGAGAATTAACAACCTTAGGAAAAAAATTTCAAATAGCGTCATTTTCCAAGGCTAGCTCACAAAGTGCTGATAATGAACTGTAGTTGGGATAATGTGCTTTTTCAATGAAAGAGGTAAAAAAAAAGAGAACTATTGCTATATTAGTTGAAACATAGTGGAAAAATAATAGAATTCAATGGTAAATGGTCATTTTCAAATAAATTATGGCATCATTAAGATACGCTTAATAACAGGTAAATTAGAGAGTAGATGGCTAGTTTTGGCATTTGAAAATTAAAATACGGTAAATTACAAAAAGCATAAAAACTTTGCAATAAATATAAAAATGTAGACACTGGAAACTTACCATTGCTGCCACTCTAACAAAATTATAGTTATTGGGTATGGTGGACAGATTTTAAGGTGGTGCCATGGTCCCTGCCTTCTGGTTCATAACCTTGTATAATGCCCTCCCTTTGTTGAGTGTGGACCTGTGACATGAGTTGTTGTGCACAAGAGATTATGGCAAAATAAATCATGGGATATCACCCCCATGATTATACCACTTTTCATGGTAAAGGTTAAAAGATGCCATTCCCATTGTTACATTACATGAAAAAGATCCTGTTTTGCTTGAAGACTCACCCTAGAGTCTTGCTCTCTCTGCTGACTTTGTAAATGAAAGATATCATGAGTCCTATAGCAGTTAGGAAATGAATTCTGCCCACACCCTGAGTGAGCAGGGAAGCAGACACTTCCCCAGTTGAGCCTTCGGATGAGAATCCAGCCCCCTGACATCTGGATTACAGTCATGAGGAGGACTGCTAAATTGTGCCTAGAATTCTGACCCACAGGCCCTGCAAGAAAATAAATGTGTATCACGTTTTAAGCCAGTAAGTGTATAGTAATTTGTTACACAGGAATTAAAAAAAAAAAAAACTAATACACTGATTATTTTGGTTCCAATCATGTTCTTAAATGAAAATTAGAATCATAGTACCAGAATCTATTTTACATACTCCTTTTAAAACAACATTAGATCTTATAACATTGCATTCGTGTTTTGGAATAAAAACCTGTGAGGGCAAGGACTTTGTCTTGGGTACCAATATATCCATAATGCCTGGCACAATGCCTGGCACTTATCAAACGATCAATGAACATCCGTTTAGCCAATGAATAAAATTATGTAAGTGTCCATTTTTTAACAGGGTTGTTTGATTTTTTTCTTGCTGATTTTCCTGAGTTCTATGTAGATTCTAGTTAACAGCCCTTTATTGGATGTATAACATGCAAATATTTTCTCCCATTCTGTTGGTTGTCTTTTCACTCTAGTGATAGTTTCTTCAGCTGTGCAGAAGCTTTTTAATTTGATCAGGTCCCATTTATTTATTTTTGTTGTTGCTGTGATTGCTTTGGGGTTCTTCTTCATAAATTCTTTGCCTAGGCTGATGTCTATAAGAGAAAATGTGTTTTTCCAACATTTTCTTCTAGAATTCTTAGAACCATATGAAAAACTGCTCAACATCTCTAATCATCAGGGAAATGCGAATCAAAACCACAACAAGATATCACTCAGCTTCCGTGAGAACAGCTTTTATCAAAAAGTCCCAAAACAACAAATGTTGGTATGGATGCAGACAGATAGGAACACTCATACACTGCTGGTGGGACTGAAAACTCACACAACATCTATGGAAAGTAGTATGGAGATACCTCAAAGAACTAAAAGTAGAACTACCATTTGATCCAGCAATTCCACTACTGGGTATCTATCCAAAGGGGAAAAAAATACATTCTATAAAAAAGACATCTGCACTCGAATGTTTATAGCAGCACAATTCATAACTGCAAAGATGTGTAAACAACCCAAGTGCCCCTTAATACATGAGTGGATTAATAAAATGTGGTATATGTATAACATGAAGTACTACTCAGCCATAAAAAATGATGAATTACCTATTGCATTATCCTGGATGGAGCTGGAGCCTATTCTTCTAAGTGAAGTATCACAAGAATGGAAAAACAAACGCCACGTGTAGTCACCCTTAAATTGGTACTAATTGATCAATACTACTGTGCACATAAGAGAAGTAAAATTCATAGAGTGTCAGGCAGGTGGGAAGGGGGAGGAGAGGATGGGTAAATCCACACCTAACAGATACGGTGTGTGTTGTCTGGTGGATGGGCACACTTGTAGGGCAGTGCAAAGGTACTTTATATAATCAAAGCATTTGTACTCCCATAATACTCTGAAATAAAAAATTGAAAAAAATTATGTTAGTGTATGGACAATATTTCAAAATGTTGATGTATATAACTAATGAGCAGTTGATTTGTTTCTAATAAATTTGCTAGTTGTAGTTGACATGACAAATGTCTTCCCTCAAATAATATAAGCTGCTAGGGTATTATTTCCTTAGGATTTATACCAAAAGTATGGCTAAGTTTCATGAGAACAGAACTTTTTTCTCTACTAAGAGTTGTATCCCTGTCACTTAGAACAGTGCCTAAAAGGTGATAGACACTAAAAAATATACAGAACAAATGAATAAATGGGACTTTTTCTTGCTCTTAATTGATACAGCTCAATTTTTTTTCAGACTACATTATTTATACATTATTAAAATCACCTAACAACGTCACTATTAATGTGTGAGCATGTAATCATTCTGTACTTTTTCCGGCACTGGTTATTAAAATTTTTAAAAAATGTTAGTCAATTAATAATAGACAACAGAATTGTTGTTTTAGTCGTCATAGTTGTTTTATTTTATACTTCTTAGTTACTTGAAAGGTTTATAGTTTATTCTTATGTTTCTTTTCCAGTTAAATTTCCTCTTTTGTAAATGGTCTTTTCATGTTCTTTGCATATTTATGTATTGAGATTTCAATGTTTCACTTATTTATTAAATTTTATAAACCCTTTATGTAATACTGACATTTATCATTGGCCTGCCATATTTGCTATAAATACATTGATTGTTAGGCATTTCAAAGGATCTTAATATTGATATTAGTATTGATTTTTATTAAGTTTAATTCCACTTAAAATGTATGATTTTTTTATTTCCTCAATATTGTATGTACATCTGGTAACTCAGAGCTTCAAAACACATGAGCCAAAATCTCACAGAATTGAAAGTAGAAATAGATAAACCCACAATCATAATTGGAATCTTTAACACTTATCTCTCAGTAATAAACAAAACAAGCAAACAAAAAGTCGGTAAGCACATAGAAGACCTGAAAAACACTACTAAGTAATTGGATTTCATTAACAATTGTAGAACACTATACTCAACAATAGGAGAATTCACTTTTTTTCCAAGTACACATGAAACATTGACCAAGATAGACTTTATGCTAGCCCACAAAATAGGTCTCCATAAATTTGGAATTTATTCTCTAATCTCAATAAAATCTTAATAAATTAGAAACATTACAAGGAAAACATGTTAAAACAACTCAACATAACTTAAAATTGAACTAAATACTTCCAAATAAACTATGGGTCAAAAATACAAGCATAATACTTTCTAAAGATTTTTTTAATTTTAAAATAAATGAAAAGGAAATACAACATATCAAACATTTGGGGACACAGCTAAGAGAGTTCTTAAAGGAAATTGTATAGCATTAAATACTTAAACTATGAAAGAATAAAAATCAACAACAGTATTATAAGTTTTCAAATAAGAAGGTAGACAAAGAAGAAAGTATTAGGGAGGAAATAACAAATAAGATAAAGGGAGAAATAATAAAAGAACAAAAAATGAGAAAACAAAACGTGGACAAATAATAAAGCAAATCAGGGAAACCAAAAGTTAATTATAAAAAAGGAATAAAAATTGATAAAATTCTGCTGGTTTCATCAAGGCAAAATACAGAAGGGGCACATGGAAAGCATCAGGAATGAAAAAGGCAAGCTTGCTACAGATCCAATATATATATTAAAAAGATAATAGAATATTATGAACAATATTATGTCAATAAATTTAACCACTTAGATTAAATGGACAAATTTCTTGAGGCACAAATTACTAAAATTGACCCAAGGTGAAATAGAAAATACAAATAGCTTTATAGCTATTTAATAAATTAAATCTGTAATTAGAAACTTTCCCACATACAAAATTTTGTGGTGACTTCATTAGTTGACTTTATTACACATTTAAGAAAGAAATTATAATGATTATATTTAAATTCCTTTATAAAATTAAAATAAATAAAATACTTTAAATTTGTCTAATAGGACAAATTTAACTTTTTTACCACATTTGGACAAAAAAAAAGATATTACAACAAAACAAAACATAGACCAAGGTATCTTTCTTAGTTGTAGATGAAAAACTTCTTAACAAAATATTAACAAATTGGTTCACAGACATAAACATGCACATATGCGCACACATAAACATACATATAATGTGATATATATGACATATAATGCATATACACACACATAATGTATGTAAACATGAGAAAATACAATATATTCAAGCAATACAATATTGGTTTAATTTTAAAATCAGAATGAAATTAATTTTATTAATTAATTAAACTTTTAAAAATATGATTAACTCATTAAATATGGAAAAACTTTGCCAAAATTCAAAACTCATTCAGGATAAAGAACTCTCAGCATACCAGGAAAGGAAGTGAACATGCTTAACTTGATAAAGGGCTCCACAAAGCTAAGATCATAATTAATCATAAAATATCAAATATTTTCCTTCTATGAAAGAAGTAAGGGAAAGATACCTGCTCTCACCAATTCTTTTTAATAGGATGTTAGGTGTAGTAGCCAGTGCAATAAGACAAGAAGAAGAAATAAAAGGAATAAAAATGGGAAAAGAAGTTAAACTGTGTTCATTTGCAGACAACATCATAGTGTACATAGAAAACCCTAAGGGATCTATAAAAATTGTCTAAAATTAGTAAAAGAATTCACTGGGTTTATATGCAAAATTCAATTTATTTTTGTATATTAGCAACACATATTAGAAATTTAAATAAAATTATCATTCCTAAACATGAGATAAATCTAACAAAACATATGCAAGACCTGTATGTTAAAAAAACTATAAAATACTGCTAGAAGTAAGTAATGATGACATAAATAATCAGTAAACTATACTATGTTTATGACAATTTCAACCCTCTCTAAATTGATTTATATATCCAAAAAAAATTCCAAACAAATCCCAGAAGGCTACTTTGTAGCAATTGACAAACAGCTTCTAAAATTTATATGGAAATGCATAGTGTCTGGAATAGCCAACAAATTCCAAAAAAGAACACAATTAAATGATTGGCACTACCTGATTTTAAAACTTGCTCTAAAGCTATAATAGTCAAGATTGTATGTTTTGGCATGATAAGAAACATACAGAACAATGAAACGTAATGGATGTTTGAAAAATATACCAAAACAATTTATTGAGGAAAAATTCTAGTCAACAAAGTGTAGGGAAAGAAGTGGATATCCACATGAAAATTAAGATTTTTCATACACAAAAATGAACTTAAAATGGATTTACACCTAAACTTGAAAGCTAAAATTAAAAATGTTCTAGAAGAAAACTTTATGACCTTGAGATATACAAATATTTCCTAGAGGGAACACAAAATGTATGAACTGTAAATAAATCATTAATAAGTTAGACTTCATTATAATTAAAATCTTTAGCTCTTCAAAAGACACTGCTAAGAAAATGAAAAGGCAAACCACACACAAGGAGAAACTATGTTAAATGTACATATATAGAGACAGAAAAAGACAAAGGATTTATTTCCAGAATATGTAAAGAACTCTTAAAACAAGAAAGCAAACAACCCCATTTTTAAAACAGGCAGACAATTTGAACAGACACTTTATTAAAGAAGATAAACAAATGGCAAATAAGCACATGAAAAAGATTTTCAAATAAAAGTAAAATGACAGACACTATGAAGTGTTGGTAAGGATATGGTACAGCTGGAATTCTGAGATATTGTTGATGAAAATATAAAATGGTGTGACTGCTTTGAAAAATATTTTGATAGCTTGATATAAATTTAAAATTAGTTACTATATGACCCAGAAATTCCCCTTCTAGTTATTAATATTTACCCAAACTAAAGGAAAACATGTCCACACAAAAACATATACAGAAATGATTGTAGCAAATTTATTCATAATAGCTCCAAACTGGAGTTAATCCAGATGTTCAACAAATATATGTATAAATTATGTTATATCCACACAATGAAATACTCCTCAGCAACAAAAAGGAAAAAATTACTAAGATATGCATCAGTGCATGAATCTTAAAATCATTTTGCTGAACACAGGAAAATAAACACAAAAGTATTAATGACCTGGGCTTTGTTTTCAAGGAGCTTGAGTTCTAGTAGGGAGGAACTTGTGAACCAATGGAATAATCGTCCAAAATAGCAAGTATTAAAACTGATTTTTCTTGTTGGGGAACATTCATGAGAAACCTACTGATTTGACCTGACATTATGTTGGGTGTTGAAGAACGGGGATGTTTTCTGTGTAGACAACAGCATGTGATCTTTGTGATGCCTGGCCCCTCCCACCTCCCCTACATCCCTTCACACCCCATTCCGTTGCTCTCAATGCTGCAGGCATGCAAAGTGCCAAGGTATTTCCCGCTTCCAGGCCCTCATACCCACTGCTCATTCACTATTCAACAAACTTGTAACGAGAGCTTACCATAAATTTTTACCTCCACCTGAAATTGAACAGTCAGCAAAAGTTCCTGGTTTCATGAAGCTCACATTCTAGTGGAAGAAGACAGAAAAAAACCAAATAAGTAAAAAAGTAAAGCAAGAAAATTTCAGGTAACCATAAATGCTACAGAGAAAATTAAAACAGGGTACGGTTAGAACTACATTGTCCAATATGGTTGGCATTAGCTACGTGTGGTTATTGAGCACCTGCAAAGTGGCCAGTCTGCACTGAGATGTGCAGTAGTGTAAAATACACACCAGATTTCAAAGACTCAGGATGAAAAAAAATGCAAAATATTTTATTAATAATTTTATATTGATTACAGGCTGAAATAACATGTTAGATATATTAGGTTAAGTAAAACATATTATTAAAAATTAGTTTCAGCTATTTCTTTTTCCTTTCTTTTAAAATGGCTACTAAAAAATTTTTAATCACCTATGTTGCTGCATTATATGTATGTCTATTGCACAGTGCTATTCTAGAAGAATGGTTAGGAAAGACAGTTCTGTTCCCTCTGCCTAGACAATGTCTTCCCCTGAGCTGCTTCTGGCTAGCTTCTACCTATCTATCCACCTGAATTCGTGCTCAAAGGAGTAGTTAATTCATTTTCTGTCTCTTTCATTGTCAGCGAACAGTGTGGACGCAGGGAGCGTTGGAGGGTAGGGGACAGGCTGGAAGTCCAGTGTGCATGGAGGTTAGGACATGAGAGGAGATTGGCATCCAAGACCATATGAATGTGAAACTGCCTGGGTGGCCCTGGGGAGGAGCTGTGGGGTCTTATGTCAGGGAGTGGACCCACCATGGCACTGTCATGGGATGATGATGCTGTGATGTAACTTCACCACCAGGATAGAGATATACTGGTGGCTGGGAGACCTTGGAGGTTCTGATGGAGCCTGTTGGATAATGACAGGTTCTTCCTGCAACTGCTGTACATCGAGCTTGGAAAATAGATGTCAGTCAGAGAGTTTACTTATAGAAGTCTAAAGTGTTCAGACTGTATCTCAGAATCTGCTTAGTACTTACCTGTTATTAATGCTGCATTGTGTAGAATAAAATAGCAAAGGTTAGAATATTCTCTGTATCCCATGTATTTTTCCAAATGTTTGAAATATTCCACAATAAAAGTGATATACAGATAGATAGGCAATATTAGAGATAGATTATAGATAGATGGATAGATGAATAGATAGATAGATGCATAGATAGATAGGTAAGTAGATAGATAGAAAGCTACAAAAGCTCTCTCAGAATGATAATTCTACCCCGTGTCAGATGATCACCTCATATTATCATAAGCTTTCCCACTTGATGCATTAGGTCCTCATTGATTTTTCATGCACACTTTTCCTGGGGCCGCTTGCAAATGTAGAAATAATACAATAGGCCTTAAAATATGTAAAATTATGTTCAGGTGCCATGCTCCTGCTATCGCTCCCAACACTGGTGCACTTGAATCAATTATCTGTTATTCTTTTATGTTCATCTCTCCAACTGGGAAACATTTGTATCCCAATCACTGATGGGTTGACCCATTTTCTGATCAAATTTGTCTTACTTACGGCACCATTAAGTAGAAAAAAAAATCAACATCGAGGGTTTCACCTCCTCACAATTTCCCGCTCACATATTGCAGGGCATTTATACCAAGCACCAGGAAAGGCAGACCCCAGGGGTACTGGTTCTTTAATGCACATGGGAATTTCCAGAATGGCATGATTGCAAGGATTTTCAGTATTGGTTTAAAATGTTTCACTCCCAGTATCAAACACAGGAAGAGACTTTGGAAGCTGCAGCACCAAAGTAAGAATGTTAGGCCATCCCTAACCTTTCTAGAATCTGCTATTTGCTTTCATCCGGCCAAGGAAAACCTACACACACAATGATTAAAAACTTGCTGTGTTATTTCCCACCACTCTGCCTTTGCAGACACTTGAAACTGCAACTGGAAAATAGCATTGGCCCGTGAGTATACTTGAAAAAAAAATCCTATTCAATCTGCACAGCTCAGCTTAAATGTTGTGTTGTGCTCTGAAAGTTCTTCCTTTATCAGGAGAATTAACCTCAATTATGTGTTTATAAAATGTTTGGTTTCCATATCTGGTGCAATGCTGTCAGATTTCAAGGTCATATGACAGTTACTGGTAGCACAGTCAATGTCACCTAGACTTGGGGACAGATTGCACAGGTTCAAATTGTGGCTCATAGCGCTCCAGCGGAGCAATCCCCGTAAAACCAAAATAAGTAAAAAAAAACCAAATAAAAGGTAACCGTAAGTTACCTAACTCTCCTCTGTGCTTCAGCAACTGAAAATGGGTACAACGGTGCCAGCCTTCCTGGTTCATTATGGAGATTAAATTAGTCAATAGTTTAATATTTGAAAAATACAATAGGGTCTGGCACATGGTGTTTATTAAACTTAAAAAATGTACTTACCTCCATCCACCCCTGTCCTAGGAGACCTTTAAGTGTATGAGGCAGATCTTAACACAGTTCTGTCCCCTGCGTACCCAGCGCTGGGTCAGAAACACAGGTGGTGCCTATTATATAAGTGTATTAATAAAATGTGGTATATGTATACCATGGAGTATTATTCGGCTTTAAGAAACAATGGTGATATAGCACCTCTTGTGTTCTCCTGGATAGAGCTGGAACACATTGTACTAAGTGAAGTATCCCAAGAATGGAAAAACAAGCACCACATGTGCTCACCATCAAATTGGTATTAACTGATCAACACATAAGTGCGCATATAAGAATAACATCTATTGGATGTTGGGCAGGAGGGGGGGGGAGGAGGGGATGGGTATATGCCTACACAAAGAGTGCAATGTGCACCATCCAAAGGACCAAAGCACTTGAAACTCGGACTTGGGGGCAGGGGCAAGGGCAACATATGTAACCTAAACATCTGTACCCCCATAATATCCTGAAATAAAAAAAATAAAAAATAAAAAAACAAAACACCGTTCTATCATTTTCTATAATGAATGCCGTATGCCCCAAATCAAGGGAACAAATCACTATTTTTAAAAAGCACTTGCACACTGGAGTTCCTTTCTCCCGTGCTACGCTTGGGACACTGAGAGGACCGCAGAATGAGTCCCAGCTGGGCTGCTGGAGGGGGAGAGGCTGCATGGAGAGAACCAAGTGCCCTCAGCCAACAGCCTGCCAACCACTGGGCCTGGGCAGAGGCTCTCCTACATCACCCAGTCGACAGCCAACCAGCCAGCTTCCCAGGGACACATGGTAAGATCAGCAGTCCAGACTAAAACCATCCGGCTGACCCTGCAGAATTGTGAATTACATAAAATGGGAATTGTTTTAAACCATTAAACTTTGGGTTGGTTTATTACAGCAAAAGCCAAGAGATACAGGCATGAACCTCTCCTTCTCAGTCAAATCCCGTGTAACTGGAACAGTATCTAGGACATAACATGCACTCAATAAATATTTGTATCAAGGGCAGCATAATTTAGCAGCTAAGAAACTTCTTGGCTATGAAATTGTGCCTTGGTTTCCTCATCTACAACTAATCATACCATCTTCCAGGATTGTTTTGAGAATTAAATGAGTTAATATATGTGAAGTATTTGAAACAGTGCCTAGCACATAGTAAGTACACAATATATATCTACTTTGATTATTACATGTTACTTACATTTTTGTTACAAGGCAATTTATTTCAAAGTTGGGGGTGTAAGTAAAGAAAAATCACAGCCAACATCATAAGCATCATTTATTTAGTATCTATTATATAGTAGGCTGTGAACATTTTTTTCTCCTAAACTTTTGTCCTGCATTTTTTTATTTACTTATCATACTTATAATACTCTTCTGAGACATTACTTTTCCCCTTTTGCTATTTATAATAGTTGGGGAAAGTACATACAAATTTTATTTATTATGAAGAACTGGGAAGCTCACTTTCATTGTACATATTACCTGTAGTTCACCTTTGTGGAGTCTACAGAAAGATAATTGAATAACTACCTCTTGATTTGGAATATTCACTTCAGCTTTATCTTTAGATAAGTAGCCCTAGTGATTGACATACAGTATTTTTTCCATAGCATATTTGCCTCCCAGCTGTGGTATAACATGCTTTAGTTGTTAGCATGAGAGTATATTTGTTTTCTTATTTGAAAAACACAATTCTAGGAATAAACTGTTGTTTCTTTTTGTTCAGAACATGCCAATCCATGACCTGAGATTTCTAGGCTATGCCAGGGAGGTGAGCTTAGAATGAGGAAGTGTGTTTGTTATGTAGACCATATAACACTGAGTGCTAAGTAACCTAACAGTAGTGATACTACGGGCATTACTCTCCCTATGCAAATCTGTGCAAATTGATGTAAATTTCCAAAGGCCCCTAGGCCATGGCCTCAAAGCATTCATGCTGTGGGCAAGCAGAATTTGGAATAATAATGGAAAATATGACTGAGTTGCCGTGTCAGTCCTGCAAAGCTGACTCCTTAAAACTATCCTCTCCCACGTACTTACTGCCGTGCACAGTCACATTTGATGGCATCCAAACTTCACAGCACATCCCCAAGGAAGACATTATTTCCTTTTTTTAAACTGTGGAAACTGAGGCCCAAAAAGGTTTAGTGGCCTGACCAAGGTCACACAGCTGGAAAGCAACAAATCTACCCTGTCTCTCTGAGTGTGAATTTCTCCAGGCCAACTTGACCTTCTTCACTTTAACCTGCATTTATAGTACCCAGTGAAGTGTTTTTGCCATAATAGAAATTTGTTAATTAATTCATTCAATAAATATTTATTGAGCATTTATCCTATGCCAGATAAATCACAATTTATGAGAAAATCAAACACACAAACACATTCGTATCTAGGAAATTCATATTATGATGTTATTTATAATAATAAAAAAGGAAAACTGCCTAAATGCAGAACAATAGAGAACTGGTGAAATAAATTGTGAAATATTCACAGCCTGGAATATCCTACAGCCATTTTTGAAGAAGATCTAATGACGTGGAGCAGAGGTCAGCACTTTCAGCGTGTCACTTTTTTTTTTTAGATAAAGTTTTATTGGAACACAGCCATGCCCATTCATTTATGGCTGCTTTCCACTACAACGGCAGAGCTGAGTGTTTGGGACACAGGCCAAATAGCCCACAAAGTCTGAAATATTTATTATCTTACCCTTTGCAGAAAAAGTTTGCCAACCTCTGATATAGAGAAATGTTCATAAAATGGTAAGTGAAAAGGGCAGAACACATAGAAAAAAACGTGCTTTCAGATCTTATGACTGCAGTTTCATCCCAGCAAGTTGGGATCAGCCCATCCTGCTCTTCAATTCAATGATGACTAATGAGTATGACTGATCTTGAGTGCCCGCTACTGCCCCACCAGCCAGACTCCTAGAACCTAGGGATGTATCCGGTAACCCTGCCTTCAAGCAGTTCACACTTTAGTTAACTGGAATAAGATATTGATTGAGAGAAAGTGGAACTTATTTATACCACATTAATTAAAAGGGAAAAGAGTGGAAAGTAGAAAATTATAAAGAGCTCACTTTATTGTAAAGATCTATAAAACTGAATTCCAATGATAGAATTATAAGGAGAAATTATAAAATCTAAATTAGAGCAGAATATTTTGTGTGCCTCTATCAGAAAATAATAACGCAAGAGGACAAAAAAGATGAAAAATGAAATGATTAAAACAAAATACAGATGCTTAAATGAGTGTTCGTGTGTGTGTGTGTGTGTATACATAGTGTGTACAGACACAAAAATAACTCTATATGGAGTATAAAAGAACATCTATTCTTTTCCAAATTATATGAAATTCATATATATATTGGATTACGAAGTGTGTTACGACATAGTTTGAAGTATCAATATAACACAGCTCATGTTCTCGGACTACAATGCAATTACATGTTTGAAATCAAAAATAAGACTATAGTCAATGCCCCTTCCCCTTACTATGCTTGGAAATATAATGGGCCAAAAATGGAATCACAATTGAAAAATTTTTAAATCTCTATATATCTAGAATGAATTAAAAATAAATGTACTGCATATCACAACTTTTGTGATAAAGCTAAATCAATATTTAGAGACAAACGTAAGCTTTATTGGATTTATTTTGAGCAACAAAAATTTAAAATAAATTGATAAAATTAAAATCCATAAACTTATTAAAATAAAAGAATTAAGCAAAGTTGTTTTATGCAGACCAATATTCGAGGAAGTCGCATTATTATTTACCAATAATAACCAATTACGAAAAAATCTAATAGAAAAATAATCTATTCACAATAGTAATGATTCCATAAAGTACAGTAATAATCTATCAAAAGATGTGTCATATAGTTATGAAGATAATTATAAAAATGCCATTAAAGTACTTAAAAGAAAACCTACATAAAATATAACCAGGTTATTAGATTAGAATAGCTAATATCATAAAGATACCAATTTTCCCCAAATTATTGTATAAATTCAATGCAGTTACAATCCAACTGTTTGGCTTGTCAGGGAACTTCCCTTGATGTTATAAAATTAACGTGAAAAAACAAAGAGTCAATACAAGTTAAGGCAATTTTGAAGAAAATAAAATTAGGTTCCTGTCCTACCAGATATCAAGATGTGTTACAGACTTCTAGCAATAAAGTCTATGAGGCCAATGCAGGGGATAGAAAATGGATTATGAAAACTGAAGCCCACGAATTGACTTACGCCAATATAGAAGTGTGAACTGGTACAGAGACAACATTAAAAAGTCGTGTGTGGAAAAAAAGCCATTACACAATAAGATTTAAGGGACAATTACTTATCTGTATGAAAAATAAGATGTCAGAAACCTACCTTATAGTAGTCTCAAAAAGAAATTCCAGACATAAATAATATTTAAACATAAAAAAGAAAACTCTAAAATTTTGGGGGAATGTATAAGAAAATATCTTTAGGACATAAGAGTGGTGAAGAATTTCTTAAAATTAATCTAATCTAACAAGGAACATTACATAATAAGAAACCAAATCTAATGAAACTGTCTGAAGGTATCCATGATGGTTTGGAATCAACTTCTTCCAAATTCCTATTAATGTTGATATTTTCACTTCCTCCCATGAATCATGAATGTTCTTAATGGCATCTAGAAGAGAGAATCCTCTCTAGAGGTTTACAATTTATTTTGTCCCGATCCAATTTCTAATCAAGTTGTTTTCTTTTCTTTTTTTTTTCCTTTCTTCTTTTCATTTAATGAATTTTGTACAAGTTTATTTTGTATTATAGATACTTTTTCCTATATTACCTGTATGCTTGATAAACATATATTCACTGTCTTGTTTGTGGGGTAGTAGGTATGTGTCAAAAATTATCAAATTTCCTAGGAAAATCCTAAGGAATCTACAAAACAAACAAAACGCCAGAACTAGTAAGTAAATTTAGCAGCATGCCAGAAGATTTGGTCAATATAAAGATCGATATAATGCATTTGCACATACTACGAATAAACACTGAATATATTCTAGGAATAAAACACTGAGAACTGCAAAATTTTGCAAAGCGAAATTGAAGATGACTTCAGTAAATACAGACATGTTTACTGTTACCTCAATACAAATCTTTTCAGGTTGCTTTATTAAAAAAAAAAAAAAGAAAGAAATTGTTAACTCCAATTCCAAAATTTATATGAAAAAGCAGAAGATCTAGAATAGCCAAAATAATTTGAAAAAGAAGAGCATGGGTATTTATGCTTCCTGATTTCAGCACATACCATAAAAGTACAGTATTAATAATAAAGACAATGTAGAACCGGTACACACACAGACATATAAATGAATTGAATAGAATAAAGAGTCCAAATGGACTCCTTATATGGCTAATCAATTTTTGCCCAAGACGCCAAGACTATTCAATGGAGAAATGATAGTCTTTCAATAATATGGACAATTATATTATCTGCATGAAAAAAAATGAACATTGACACTGACCTCATACTATAGAAAATTTAACTTGATACAGATTATAGACTTAAATATGTGAGCTGAAACTATTATTTAGAAGGAAAAGTTAAGAGAGAACCTTTGCGACAATGGGTTAGGCAATGATTTCTAAAATGAAAGCAAAAGCACAAGCCACGAAAGACACAATTAACAGGAAGGACTGAATCAAAATTAAAAACCTTTGATCTTTGAAATACACAGTTAAGAAAATGTAAAGCCATGCAACATACTGGAAGAAAACATTTGCAAATCATGAGCCTGACCAGGAACTTCTACAGAGATTATATACAGAATTCTCATCACTCAATAACTAGAAAACAATTAAAATATTAACAAAACATTTGAACAGATATTTCACCAAATAAATCAGTGACCAACAAGCATGTGAAAACAAGCTTCACATCAATAGTCAACAATAAAAGCAAAAATAATTACTGAAAGATTCTATTCCTAACATTTAAAAACATGTCAAGAATGCCATATATAAAATTATATTTATGGAGTCAACATAAAAATGTATACCAGTACACACATATGTGTGTGTGTATTTGTGTATGTATGTATATATTAATATTAATAGAATATAACTATTGAAATTTACATAAATCAAATTAAGTATAAAAACATGTATGGAAATAATAGGTAACCAATATTCAAAATGGAGATTTTGAAGAGGAAAGAGAGAAAACATTGGAATAGTTGAGTGATATGTAAGAGATTTAAATTATTTCTCTAACATTTATTTTCTTATAGTCTGTTTAGAATATAATAGACTGTAGGGGCATAATCACAGGATATGTGTATTAATATACAAATCCATAATTCCTTGGCTGAAACCTTTGGGGCAGATAGTTTCATATTTCAGAATTTTTTAGATTTTAGGAAAGTAATATGATTCATGTACTGAATGTGACTTACCAGCCCCAGCAGGATCTGAAGCAGCAACCTGTAATTAAACACATGAATATTTCTGCCCCAGAAGACATGAATATTCAGACAAAGCGCTATGATCACCACTATAAATAGCCCCCCTTCAGACTAGGTCAAGGTCTGCTGCCAAATGAGTTTGCCACAGACTTTTTTTAAAATGTGTTTTTCATAACCTTTCAGATTTTGGTATTGCTGATAAGACATTACCAATCTACAGTAGTTTGGGGGAGGTTTGATATATTAAAAATAATTATAAAGAACAGACAGGCTTCAAGACGGAGCACTCTTCAGTCCCCTACGCAATTGGCTCAGGCATAAAAGTAAGCAAATATCAAGCTGCTTGAGCTGAGCTTTGTGAGCATGTTCCCTGTTATCCTCCCTAAGTAGCTGCAGAGAACCCTCTTCTGACCCAGCCCCGAGTGTGTTTTCTTTGCTGGGTTCAGGTTCAAGTTCAAGTTCAAGTGGGCTCTCTGCCGCCCCACCACCGTTCTCCTTCCACAGAGTCACGGGCTCCGGCGACGCTTTCTCATTTCATGACCCACACTTGTGAGTTTTTAGTTTTCACATCTGCAAATACTCAAAGCTAAATTTAAATTTAGCTTGTTCTGCTCCCCTCCAATACGCTCAGCAAAATACTGTCTGCCTGTTTAACTCTTTAGCTCAGAAGTGGATTTTATCCGATGCCTGATCTGGCCAGTTTCCCTAGAACCTGCGTGTCCTGCTCTGCCTACAGTCGCTGTTGTCATCAACATTCTCTGGTTGCTGTGGTGACGGAGGGGGCACTGAAACCCCTTCCAGAGTAAAAGCCACTTTCTATGTGAGGTCCGGCCTGAGGACACCGTTAGTTCATGCGACGCTACTTCCTGTGTAACATCATCAAACCTCCCCCAGGCAACAGCAGTAGCACCAAAGGCAATATAGTCACTTCCTGTTCGTACCGTTTGAGTCCATTCTTCCTAGATTGGAGGACTTCGTAGGCCTGCAAAGTTTCGTGAAAAGTTTTTCAGACTACCATAGGGTTGACAATTTTTGTATTTAGCTAAGTTAGGCATTAACAAATAAATATATAACCTGCCACCTCTCACCATCATTTCTGAAGGGGAATACATTCAGCTCTTTGGAATGCATACTGTGTGGGCCTCATTTTTTTCCTTTTATCATGGAGCAATGAAAACTTTTTTCACAGAAGGTCCTGGTGCATGGACTACATTTATGGACCACGGGGCAGATGCCCAGTGAGGGATAAATGTGTGCCAATTCACAGACTCATCGTTTTGCTCCAAAATAGCCACTAGATTTTCCCTTGCCAGTCAGCAGTTTGTTGACAAGGTAGAAAATATATAGCCAAAGGCAAACATTTATAGAACATTCAACACCTTTTCCCTTGAGGTGAAAAGAAAAAATAGCACTCACACCAATGATCCACGTTTTTAAATAGCTCTGATTGCGTTCCTGCCGGAACAGGAAGAATCGGAGACATAAGCACAGAGTTATGTGTGAGGCTGCTCCTTGCAGCGTCATTCACACACGCGTGCACACACACACACGCACACACGCACGCAGCTTCCTAAATTACTAAATTTGCAGAAACGGGTAAATGTATTTTGAGACATTTTATCATTGGAAACCATGTGGCCATTACACGTCACCGACTCAAGGAATATTTATGCATGTAGGAGAATGGTGATGATTGACTTAAAGTGAGGAAAGCAGGACACAAAATGACATACAGTTCACCCTCAAACAACATGGGTTTGAACTAACAGACCACTTAGACGTGGATTTTCTTCTGCCTCTGCCACCCCGGAGGTGGCAAGACCAACCCTCCTCTCCCTCCTCCTCCTCCTCAGCCCACTCAATGTGAAGATGAGGATGGAGACCTTTATGATGATCCACTTCCACTTACTGAATAGTAAATATATTTTCTCTGCCTTATGGTTATCTTAGCATTTTTTCTCTAGCTTCCTTTATTGTACGAATACAGTATGTAATACATACACTATCCAAAGTACGTGTTAATCAACTGTTTATGTTATCAATGAGATTTCCAAGCAATGGTAGGCTATCAGTAGTTAAGTTTTGGGGTGTCGACAGTTATATGTAGATTTTGGACTATGTGCTGTGGTCAGCACCCTTGACCCCTGTGCTGTTCAAGGGTCAACCGTGTATATTATATACTCTTTATACTATATTATATACATATGTAACACTATATGTGTATATTGCATACTATATTATATTATAAACATATATAATGATGTCAACGTATACATATATACACACAGTTGACAATGGGCCCCTCTAAACTGCAATTATCATCTATACACTTTTTTGTTTTCTCCAAATTTTCAAAAATTAACATGTATCACTTTTATAAACAGCTAAAGACACATTTACCTTCATTTTATCAAGACTGCCATGATCAGAAGGTACTTTAGCTGCTTTTGGAACTGAGGCCCACTATTCACAAATTTGTCTTTATCAGCCTCACGTTGTGCATGTGTTATTATAGTGTTACTATTTTATAAATAAAATTTGTGGTGAGTCTTACAGTCACCAGTGCACTAACAAATCAGTTAAAGACTAGATTTAAAGTCACCTGTTGAAAATTTGAAATAATTCAGATTGTTATTCACATTACCTTTTCTCTCCATAGGGGTTTGCTAAGCAAATCAGTAGCGTAAGAATTAATGAAGACGCATAGCCGAAACACTTCATCCAAGTCCCGGCAGGCAATTTCGAGGCATAAAATAATACTTTAATTGTATATGGTTCTTCTCTATCCATTATTTAATACCATGTAGGCCTTATGGGATGACGCTTCTTAGCCAATTCAAAAAGAAATGTAGCAAAATAGCTAAGTTCATGAACTCAGAGGTCAACCTGCTTGGGTCTGAGTCTGGGTTTCATGTCTTAGTAGCTACATGACTTTGGCAAAGTTGCTGTCTTGTTTTTTCATTTGTAAAACGCAGGTAATAGAGAAAGCTTTCAGGGAGGGTTTTTGCGAGGGTAACCATTCCTTTATTCATGATCCAGAGCAAACAGCGTCCGGGACGCCGCGCCCCTCGTTAGAAGGAGAACAGTGAATGTGACCAGCCAAGTCCCTGCCTTCGTGGAACTGAAATGCCATTTGAAGAGAAAGATAGTAAACCAATAAGCAATAAACACTATGGTTTGAAATGCTATAAAAAGTCATAAAGAAAAATAAAGCAGGACAGGGAGTAGAGAATGGTGGGGTTGTGTGTACATCTTAGGTAAGACGGTTAATGCAAGCGACTCCAAGCACAAACTGAAAGGAGAATGTTCCCGAACGCCACCTCATAGGGAAGCCTATGTGAGGAGCATGCAGGTTTCATAGACAGAATACACTGAGGTAAGTGGTGAGAGGTGTTCAGCACACCACCTGAGCATATTGAGCATTCAGTAATCATTATGATACAGTAATAGAATAACCAGAAAGAAGCTTTTTAAACAATTGCATGAGAAACACGACCTTCATGGCCTGCCAGGCTGCTGCCTCTGACGTCTCTCCTGGAGCTACTCACCGCCCTGGACGTCCCCCTTGTCTCTTCCTCCCTCCCTCCCTTCTTTTTCCTGGCCTCGGGTGCACAGAACTGGAATAACTGTAACCTTTGGTTCATGACACACTTTCATTTATTTTGTTAGCTACGTAGATACTTTTAGTCACATGTAACCATAATGCCACCTTTTGAAATGAAAGCCAGGCCCTTGGCAATAACTAAATTTAGCCAAATCTCCCCATACACCATCCCAACCCCTGCCGTCTCTCACCCAAGGTAACCATCACCCTCAATCCTCAGCTCATCTTTAACTGGCTCTCTTTTTTAATATATTTATGTGTATTCCCAAAAACTGCCTGTTATTTTGCTGGTTTTAAACTTTATGAGAAGGATATCATGCCGCTACAGGTATTTGGGACTTTTCCATGTAATATTATATCGCTAATATTCAGCCTTTAGGTATGGGTCATAGCAGTTAATTGATTGTGACTGATGTCTAATATTCTATTTTGTGACTATATCATCATTTACTCATCCACTCTGTCACTGACAGAAAATGTTTTGGTTCCTGGATTTTTGTAACCGTGAGCAGTGCAGCTATGCTGTGTCTGTATATGTGCACGAATTTCTTTTGAGAATATTTCTAGAAATAGAATTACTAGGACTATTGGTTTACGGAAAGCTCAACTTTAGGAGGTAGTGACAAAATGTTTTTTAAAAGCATTTGCACTAATTTTTCCTCTCATGGGTGATACAGAGAAGATCCTGTTGATTCGATTACATCTGTAACTTGCAATTTTCAATATTGCCATTAAAAGTATGTAAAACATGACCCTGTGGGCTTGGTTTAAATTTCCCTGTAACCAAGTATGTTGAACATCTCTTTATATGTTTATTGATCTTATTGTTCATATGAGTTTTGCCTGTTTTTCAAAATATTGATTTGATTTTTATATCAATTTTTGTTATATGTTTATTGTAAATATCTCCTTAGTTTATAACTTATCTTTCACTTTCTTTAAGGTGTGTCAATTAAATTTAATAGGATTAATTTTTTACCTTTTGTTTGATGTTTAATAATTGTACGTCTAGTTTAAAAGTCTATTCAATCCTTGAGATCTAAAGCATATTTACATTTATTTTCTACAAAGAGATAACCATTTTCTCAACTGATTTTTTAAAATCTACTCTCTCCTCCATAATCTCACTTGCTGCTCTGGTGTAGACCAACTTCCCCTGCACATGTACCTGGGTTTCTTTCTTATAGCCCATTGGTCAATGTATCTATTTTTGCTCTGTTTCCATACCAGCATGATGTTTATGGTTTTCTAATAGATGCTACTATCTCATATCACCCCTTCCTGCTTTTCTCCTTCAGAAATGTCCTGGCTAAATTTGCAGGTTTAATCTTCATTTTTAGTTTACATTTTAGAAATCACTTTTCAAGTTCTGTAACTGAAACTACATTGAATGAAGAGATCAGCTTGGGGAGAATTGATATCTTTATAATCTTAAGCTTTCCTATCTATGAACATGGTATATGTCTCAATTTATTTAGGTATGTTTTACTATCTCCTATTAAAATTTCTGTAAAGGTGTTTCTCACAGTTTTCTTTCTTTGTCTCCCATAGTTTCTCCAGAGTCCTTTGGGGAAAGGATTCCACAGTCGCGTTCCTTTAGAATTTTGTATGCAACCAAAGCCAAAAGTCCTCCTGTTTCCTGTTCTAGCTTTTTGCCTCTAATGAAGATGCTTGTCCACGTCAGGACACGCCATGCCATTTCAGACCTAAGTTTACGTTGTTGACTCCGTTTTTAATGACCTCTTTTCTCTTCTCATCTTTGCTAATGCCTGTTCATTTGCTGTCATTCAGTTCACGCATCGCCTTTTCCATGAGAGCTTCCCTGACCTTCCAGCCTGGGTACGTTTCCCATAATCCATTCCTTGTGTTTACATCTCACAAAAGCATTTCACAATTCAGTTGAACCAATTGGTCCATGTGTTTGTTTCACTCATGAGACTGTGAGCATAGGCAGAGATTTTATTTGTCTTTGGTTTTCCAGTGCCTAACATAGAGTCCTTCATACACAAAATGTTCTTTAAATGTTTGTTCAGTTCAGCTGCAAAGTTACTTTAATAATCTAGAGGTCACAGGGCTGGGGTCTAGGCTAAGTCAACATCACTAAATCTAAAAAATATATATATATATAAAAAGGATAGCCAAGGGACCTGGATCTTAGTCCTTCTTTTTCCCTGAAATGATTTGAGATTTTTGATGGACACTTCTCTCTGAGCATCTGTCTTTTCATATATATCATGGCATAATTCCTGGTTTCCACACCTAGTTGGAAGTTTTTTGAATTTTAAAAGAGGGAAAAAAATTATAGAAAGTGTTGAATTTCTCAAACAGACAAGCAAGATGTCTGCACAGGGCTTTGCTTTTCCTAATCCCGTCATGACCCTTAGCCATTTCAGAGAAATGTCAGGATGTATTTTTTAATGGTAACGCCCTTGGTAGGGAGTAAGGGGATTTTTATATACACAGCACAATGAATCTCAAATATATATGTG
Organism: Indri indri; assembly: GCA_004363605.1. Classification (NCBI taxonomy): domain Eukaryota; kingdom Metazoa; phylum Chordata; class Mammalia; order Primates; family Indriidae; genus Indri; species Indri indri. Next base: position 23,234 of record RJWJ010002965.1, read on the forward strand.
TGTGTGTATATATATGTGTGTGTATATATATTAAACTTTAATTGACGGGTAGTCTTTTCTAAGGAATTCATTTAAAAATGATAAAATACAGAGACAGTGCTTTTCTATTCCAAAAAATGTAACAACCACTTAAACATTAAAGATCTGTTATATTTAATTATTTAATAACATTTATAATGTTATCGTTATATTGCTTCAATGAAACAACAGCTAAACTACACATTAAAGATTCAATTCCATTTTATTATGTCCTTAATCCCATTTGGGGGGTAAATTTCCTATCACTAAGCACCATTTAAGATTTTTATGAAATGCTTGATTAGTTTGACAACCGAGGCAGCAGTAGCTATAACCACAATAACCACATTTTCCAAAAAGGCAGCAGGTCCCTAACCCAGACCAGTAGATTCAAAACCGAGCTCTGGAAAATCCAGGGGTCCTGAGGTGGTGGCTCTGCTTGCAGTCACTGTGGGGACCAAGGGAGGCCTGGCAGGCAGGGGGCAGAAAAGTGTCTGTGCTCTTCTAATAATTATGAAGAATTGCAAATATAAATAGAAGTAAAGGTAAGTTTACGAATGTCCATGTACCCAGACCCAGCTGTAACAAAGGAACTAATGCATCATCTTATCTGCTTCTGATTTCTTTAAATTAAGTAACACATCAGAGATCAAGCTGAATTCCCCTTTGCACATCTCTCCTTCCCCTCGCTTTTTCCCTGGAGGTCGTTAGCATTTCAAAGTCGTTGTGTGTCCTTCCAATCCATGTTTTTAATGTTCATGTTACATATCTTTTCCTTTATAAATAATGAACAGGATTGTTTGGTGTGTGTTTAAAATATACATGAACGGTATCATACTGCATATATCATTCTGTAACTTGCTCTTATTTACTCAAAATTGTTTTTAAGACTTATCCATGTCGATACACACAGATCTGGTTCATTCGTTTTAACAGCTGTGCCTCCGTAATCGTCAGGGGTCTTGGTTGCAAACAACAGAAACTGACTCTCATTAAATTAAGCAGAAAAGGATTTAATTAGAAGGATGTTGGGGGATTGACAAGAGAAACAGGCAGAATCTGAAGATACAGGTTCAGGAAAACGGCAGTTAGGGGAGAGAACAGGCAGCGGAAATCATACACCCAATCTTCCCGAAAGAAGTATGGCCGGTCAGCCCAGTGGGACCTCTGCAGTGTGGCTCCCGTTGGCACGGCCACCATAACCAGCATCACCGAATTGTTCATGTTACCCCATCTGTCACCTTTGCTGGTCCTTGTGGATACAGCTACTTCCATCTTCGTTCTAGTACTGCATTGACTCCCTTATTTTTTTAGGCACTGTCTCATGCCTTGAGAAGAGAGTACAGAGTAAAACAAAATGTTTGCCCTCATAAGGCTTACTATACTCCAGAGGGGAAGACAGATGATAAACGAACTATATTTATATCTGCGTCTATATCTGTAACTCTACAATTGAAGGCACGTGCTCAGGATTCGAAGTCTAGAACTTCGGTGGAGCATGTGATTGTTCAAGTCACATCCTGTCTATACCATGGCTGCCAGGAAGCCGGAAGAAGAAATATCTACTCCCCATGGACAGAATGGAGTCCCAAAATGTTGGCTACTTTAAAAAAAAATTAATTATTCCAAAGGAAGTGAAATAATGTCTGATGTTTTTAATTTGCATTCCCCTGAAAATGTATTCACTGACCTGTAAGATTTCCATTTCTGCGATTTTCTGTTCATCATCTTTGCACGCTTTTCTCTGGCTTTGCTTGTTTCTTTCTTATTATATTGTAGGAAAAATGCAGATTCTGGCTCCCGCATACTAATACTGGTTAGGTAAATATGATGCAATCATATTATCCCAGTCTGTGGCTTGTCTTTCAACAGCATTTATGCTATCTTTTCTTAAAATCAGCTTTATTGAGATATATAAATTACATAAAATAAAACTCACCAGTTTTAAATGTATAACTTGATAAGTTTTGACAAATTACATAGTCACATCATGGAATAGAATATTTCCATCACCCTGAAATGTCTCCTGATGCCTATTTGTAATGAATCCCCTCTGCCAGCCCCAATCCCTAGCAACCACTGATCTTGTCCATATAGCTTTTTTTTTAAATTCATATGATAAACTCATACAGTATGTAGTTTGGGTGTCTGAATTCCTTAATTTAACTCGGTGGTGTTGAGATTCATCAGTGCTGTTGCTTATATCAGCAGCATGACCTCTCTTATAGCTGAGTAGTATTTTATTGTGTGCATATATCACAATTCGTTTATCCATTCAGTAGTGATGGATATTGGACTTGTTTCCAGTATTTTTAAAATTATAAATGAAGCTACTATGAATGTCCAAGTACAAGTCGTAGAGGAGACAAAACCCTACCCATCCTTTTAAGGTCCTGGCTGGGTTAGAGAATTCAATTGACATAAATTAACAGGTGAAAAAGCATACAAATTTATTTAATACAAAGTTTATATGGCATGGGACCCCTCCTAAAGAAAAGAAGACCCAAAGAAACAGTTAGAGCCAGTTACTTATATATGAGTTGGACAATGAATAATAAGTTGTGAAGAAGCAGCTAAATTAGGTAGGGAGAATTAAAAGATGCAAGTTACTTAACAAGGTCTGTACAGAATTCTCTCGGTCTCAACGTCTCATCCTTGAGGACAAGGACGTTGCATCTTTCACGTGGGAACTTTGTCTTTTGCTTTTAAGAAACAGCAGGAGGGTCTGAGTAATCTTTGTGTTTATGCTGCTTTTCAAATACCTTTACCTTAAATGGTCAGTAGCCAGAGTGTTACATTTTTAATGTCATCAAAGTCTTTGGGTGGACATAGATTTTCATTTCTCTTGGGTAACCACCTGTGAATGGGATTGCCAGTTATACTCTGGTAAATATTATAACTTTATAAGAAACTGTGTTTCAAATGATTGCATCATTTTGCATTCCTAGCAGCCATCTGTGGGAGTTGCAGGAGTTGCGGGGGTTCCACATCTTCAACCTATACATGGTATTGTGAGTCATTTTACATGCAGCCATTCTAGGGAGTGTGCACTGGATTTAAATTACGGTTCCAATTTGTTCTTCCCTAAAGACACGTGATTTTGAGTGCTTTTTCCTGTGTTTATTTGCCATCCCCGTATCTTCTTTGGTGAAACGTCTGCCCAACTCTTACAGCCACAATTTTAAAAGTCAGGCTGTGTTTCTTATTCTTACTGAGTATGGGAATTCTTTACATATTCTGAATACTAGCTCTTTGCAAATGTTTTCTCCCGTTCTTTTTATTTTCTTAATACCGTCTTATGAACAGCAAAAGTTTTTAACTTTTATGAAATTCTATTTATGATTTTTTTTCTTTTTATGTTTATTTTATGTGTTCTAAGAATCTTTACCTAGCTCAAGGTCACAACTATTTTTTCCTATGTTTCTAGCTAGAAGCTTTACAGTTTTAGTTGCTCTTATATTTATATGTATAATTCATTCCAAATTCATTGTTTATGTAGTGTTAGGTAAGGGTTGAGTTTCATTGTTTTCAATCTGGATGTCCAATTGTTGAAGTACAATTTGTTGAAAAGACTATTATTTCCCTTTTGAATTACTTTGTCAGCTTTGTTGAAATTCAATTGACCATATATGTGAGGGTCTATTTTTCCACTTTCTATTCTTTTTATTGACCTATTATGTCTTGTCTCTGCACCAATAACACAATGGCTTGATTACTGTAGTTTTATAGTAAGCTTCAATTTAGGTACTATAACTCTGCAAGAATTGTTTTTTTAAGTATTTTATATTTCCATTAAATTTTAGAATCAGCTTAGTAATTTCAAAAACGAATTCTACTGGGATTTTGATGAGATTTTATTCATTCTATAGTTGCATTTAATAAATTGAATTGAGTGATATTCTTCCAATCCATAACATGTTTTATCTCTCCATATATTGAAGTTTCTTGAACTTAATTCAGCAACGTTCTACAGGTTTTAATGTACAGATCTTGCAAATAGTCTGTTAAATTTGTCCCTTTGTATTTCATATTTTCGATGTTCTGGTAAATGGTATTATTTATTGTTATTTTGATTTTTAAATGTCCTTTGCTAGTATGGGAAACACATTTAATTTTTGCACACTGACTTCGTAACCTATCGCCTTGCTAAACTGACTCATTAGTTACAGAATTTTAAATATATACATATATTTTAATATATATGTGTAGAATTTTCTACATAGATAATCACATTCCTATTAATAAAGACAGTTTTGCTTCTTTTGTTCCAATTTAGATGCTTTTCATGTCTTTCTCTTGCCTGATTGTATAAGCTAAGACTTCCAGTAATTTTAAATACAAATGGTGATCAGGGCACTTTGCCTTGCTTCTGTTCTTTTGGGGAAAGTATTCAGTCTCTCACCATGAAGTACGAGGTTAGCTTTCTAAGTTTTTGCTAGAGTCTCTTTAACAGGTTGAGGAAGTTCTGGGCCATTCCTAGTCAGCAGAGAGTTTTAATCACTAATAGGTTTTGAATTGAGCAAATATATTTCTGCATGTATTGAGATGATTTTTCCTTTTTAGCCTGCTATTACAGTGAATGACCTTGAATGATTTTAGAAGGCCAAACTAAACTTGTTTTGCTGCGACGAACGCCTTTTAGCTATGATGCATAACTAAAAACTACCTTTTTTTGTGTGTCATTAGATTTGATTTGCAAAAAAAAACCCAAATTCTTAACGATTTTTGCATCTATGTTCTTGAGGGATATTGCTCTGTAGTGTTCTTTCAGTGTAATATTTTGTCTAGTTATAGTACCATGATAATGGAAGATTCATTAAATGAGTTGAGAAGTAGTCCTTCTCATGTATTCTGAAAGAATTCCATTAGAATTGGTTCGATGTCCTCTTTAAATACATGATAGAACTCACCAGTGAAATACCTGGGCTTGGAGTTTGTGTGTGGAGAAGAAGGATTTTTAATTAATATAATAGACGCAAGGATTTTCAGGTTATCCTCTTGAGTTGGTTTGATACTTTGTGTCTTTCAATGGCTTTTCCCATCACACCTAAGTTGCTGATTTGTTTGGCATAAAGTTGTTTATATTATTTCATTATTGCTCTTTTTTTATTTTTAGCATCGTTAGGAATGCCACCTCTTTCATTCTCGATGAGGGCAATTTGTGCCTTTTCTCTTTTTTATCTTGATCACCTTGTCTAGCAAGTCATTAGCTTCATTGATCTTTTCAAAGAATAAGATTTTAGCTGTACCAATTTTTTCTATCATTTTTATGTTTTCTAAATCAAGGAATTTCGTTTTTATATTTTATTGTTTCCTCCTTCTGATTGCTCTGGGTTTACTTTGCCCTTTTTATTCTTCAAGTTTCTTTTTTGGAAAATTAGCTCGTTGATCTGAGGCACTCCTTTTTCTACTACAAGCATTTAATGCAAACATTTCTTTTTAAAAACTGCTTTCGCTGTATGTATCCTGTACATTTGATATATTGTGATTTCATTTTCATTCGGTTTATGGTATTTCTTGTTTTCATTGCAGTTTCTTCTTTGACCCATAGTTACTTACAACTGTGTTATAAATTATGTGTTAATTTCCTAGTATTTGAAAATTCGCCAGATATTTTCTTTTATTAATTTCTAACTTAACTTTGGTATGTTGGACAGCACACTTTATATTATTTAAATCTTCTTAAATTTATTGGGACCTTTACAGTTCTATTTTGATTCTGGACACCCTTCTTTACTTATTTTTTCTTATGTGTTTTTCAAGAGTTTTTATCACAGTGGTGTAGTGAATATTATCAGATAGTTTTTCTGTATCCATTGACATGATTATACATTTTTCTCCTTTAATTTATTGATATTGTAATGTATTTTAGTAGGCTTTATAGTCTTAAACAAATTTCGCATTGTTTTTCTGAGATAAATCTAGCATGTAATGTTTTCATACATAGATTCATTTGGTTTGCTAATTTTTATTTGTGATTTTTGCCTCTACCTCAGTAAGAGTGACTTACAATTTTTTTTTATTCCTGCTCTATCCTTCTTCAGTTTTTGAAATCAAGTTAATACTAATATCATAAAAGTGTTGAGTAGGTTTCTTTCCTTTACTCTACTTAGAAAAAAAATTGTAAAAGAAATGGTCGATTTGTTCCCTGATAGTCTGGTAAAGTTCATTTATAAAACAACCAAGGTCTGGTGTCTTTTTAGAGAAGATATAACTGATGAAATCTGTTTATCAGCAAATTTACTTTAAATGGTAACTGGCTTATTCATATATTTTGTTTCTTTTTTTCGTGGTTTTCAATAATTATTTTATCTAAATTTTCACATTTACTGACATAAAGTTGTTTATAAATATCTTTACATATCTGATATAATTTTTTCCCAAATATATTTATTTTTGCTTGTTCCATCTTTTCTCAATTACTTACCTGGGGTTTTTCAGTTTCAATAGTCTTTAAAATAGCTAGCTTTAATTTTGTTAATTCTCTCTATTTTTTTTTTTTTTTTTGGTGATATTTTCTCTTGTGTTTATTGTCTCTGTGCTTCTGCTTTCTTTGGGTTTACTCTATTGCTTTTACCTAATTTATTAAATTAAGTGCTTTAGTAATTTTAAAACTTTAATATTCCCTAATATTAAAGTTTATAATATATTCCTAATATAATCCTTGAAAGTTAATAAATTCCCATCTAAATATCACTTTAATTTAACCTGACAGATTTTTATAGGTAATGATTTTGTTATTTACATTATATCTTTTTTTGTTGTTGTTCATTGAATTACTAAAAGTCACCTTTTTCTTTTTTAGTGTCTAAACACATGGTATGATAGGGAGATATTATTTTCATTGATCTCTGATTTTCATGCAATATATTTAGAGATTATGGTCTATTCGATATAAAATTTTTGGTATTGGTTGAAACTTTTATTCAGGTTATTACATGGTGTTTGTAAACAGTACATGGACGTTCTTAAAAATGAATACTCTCTGGGCTTTTCAGGATTTCTATATAACTTAAATTTTTCAGTATGTTGTTCAAATTTTCTATCTTTACTAAGTTTTAATATTCCTTTTATAACAGTTACAAAAGAGATCTATTAAAATATCTTATTCTGCTTATGATTTGCTAATTTTTCCTTATAACTCTTGCTTTATATGTTTTATAGTTATGTTGCTAGTTGCATTTAGGTTCATGATTATTATATATTCTGATTAAATGCTCCTTGTATTATAGGTAACAACTAACCAAATCCTTAATAACATTTACTTGAAATATATTTTTTGATATTAATTTGGAGGACCTATTTTAAAATGTATTTATTTATTTATTTTTCATTGGCAATACTTGTGTATAATTATGGGGTACAATGTGATATTTTGATCTATGTATATACTGTAGAAAGATTCAATCAAGCTAATTAACATATCTACCACGTCACCAACTTGTCATTTTTGTGGTAAGAATGTTAAAAATCTATTATTTTAGTGATTTTGAAATATAGAATACATTATTATTAACCCCTGGTCACCATGCAGTGCAATAGATCACCAAAACTTATTCCTCCACTCTAACTGAAACTTAATAACCTTTGATCAACCTTTTCCCTTTCCTCATTCTTTCCTATCCCCTGTCCCCAGCCTCTGGCAACCATCGTTCTATTCTCTGTTTATAACAGAGTGACGTTTTTAGACTCCACATGTAAGTGAGATCATATAGTATTTGTCTTTCTCAGCCTGGCTTATTTCATAGAGCATAATGTCCTCCAGTTCCATCCATGTTGTTGTAAGTGACAGAATTTTTTCCTTTTTGAGGTTGTGTAGTATCCTATTGTGTGTATATACCACATTTTCATTATCCATTCATTGATTGATGAGCACTACCCAAAGCCATCCACAGATTCGATGCAATTCCTATCAAAATTTCAATGTAATTTTTCACAGAAATAGAAAAAACGACCCTAAAATTTGTATGGAAAGAACAAAGATCCCAAAGAGCCAAATCAATCTTGAGCAAAAAGAAAAAACTGGAGGTATAACACTCCCTGATTTCAAAATATATTACAAAGCTATTTTAATCAAAATAGTATAATACTTGCATAGGAAACAAACACATTGACCAGTGGAATGGAATAGAAAGCCCAGAAAAAAATTCAAGTATTTATGGTCAATTGATTTTTGTTTGACAAAGGTGCCAAGAGCACACAATGGAGAAAGGACAGTCTGTCTTTAAAAAAATGGTGCTTGGAAAACTGGATATCCACATGCAGAAGAGTGAAGTTTATTTCATACCATATACAAAAATAAACCCCAAATGGATAAAATACTTAAACATAAGACATGAAACTGTGAAGCTACTAGAAAAAAACAAAAGGGAATAGCTTCACAATATTGGTCTCAGCAATGATTTCTTGAATGGGATTCCTAAAGCCCAGACAACAAAAGCAAAAGTAGACAAATGGGATTGCATCAAACTAAAAAGCTTCCACACAGCAAAAAAAAAAAATAATAATTAACAGAGTGAAGAGACATCCCATGGATTAGAAGAAAATATATACAAACCATACATCTGATGAGGGGTTAATATCCAAAATATATAAGGACCTCAAACAACTCAATAGCGAGAAAACAAATAACCCAATTAAAAAAGGGGCAAAGGGTCTAAACAGACATTTCTCAAAAGAAGAGATATGAATGGGCAACAGATACATAAAAAAATGCTCAACATCTCTAATCATCAGGGAAATGCAAATTAAATCCACAATGTGATATTACTTCACACTTGTTGGAATGGCTATTATTAAAAAAACAAATGACAACAAGTGTTGGCAAGGATGTGGAAAGAAGGAACCCTCATACACTGTCAGTGGGGATGTAAATTAGTATAGCCATTTTGGAAAATAGTATGGAGGTTCCTCAGAAAACTGAAAATAGAATTATCGTATGACCCAGCTATACCACTTTTGGGAATACATCCAAAGGAAATGAAATCAGTGGGTTGCAGGGATACCCGCACTCCCATGTTTATTTCAGCATCATTCACAATAGCCAAGATATGGAATTAACCTAAGAGAAATACCTATTTTTCATAGGTACCTATATTTTATTTCATATGCAAAATACACACCTATATTTTATACCTAAGTGGAATATCTATTTTTGATTAGCATTTTTCTGGTGTATCTTTTGCCATTCTTTCATTTTCAGACATTCTGCATTATCTTGCTTTTAGATGTGTCTCTTACAAACAGCACATTACTAGAATTTTGGGGGTGGACACTGTCATGCATTCATGTTCACCATTTCCCAAGTAATAAGCTAAATATAGTTCCTGATACACAAAAGGCACTAAGTCATGCATGTGCAATAAAGACACACCAACCCCTGAATTCACACGTGGAAGTAGAGGCAGATTTGACTCTAAAACCCAGCTCTCCCATATTTCCTTCGGGGGACTTTTCTTTCATGCTATCTTTGTTTATGTGTAGAGAAAAAAAAATACTTCCATTTAGAGAAATATACTCAACATAGAGAGCCTGCCTGATGAAGAAGAAACAGCTACGTTAGGAAACCAAAAGCCTAAGCCAAGACAGTGTGAGTTGCTCTCTGTGTGAACTCAGTCAAGTCCTTACCCTCTCTGGTCCACAATTTGTCATCCAGCTGGACCAACCAAAGAGATATGTCCCTTTCCTGTAATTATTATTCAATCCATTTCAAAAGTGAAGAAATTCATGTTCAGTGAGAGAAACTGACTTGCCCGGCTGAAAGACCTAGGAAGTGTCCCAGACATACTCTCCTTCTTATATTGCGTGGTCTCTCTTAATGGAACCTAATACAGGTTGAATTGCCCGCAAGTCCCCTCCAAAAAATTAGTATGTTGAAGTCCTAACTCCAGTGTCTTAGAATGTGACCTTATTGGGAAATGAAGTCATGGCATATGTAATTAATTAAGATAAAGTCATCAGGGTGGATCCTAATCCAACATGACTAGTGTCCCCATACTAAGGGGGAATTTGGACACGGACATGTACGCAGAGAGTGCCACGTGAAAATGAAGGCAGAGATTGACGTGATGCTTCTGCAAGCCAAGAAATGGCAAAGATTGCTAGCAAACCACCAGACACCCAAGGAAAGGTGTGGCCTAGTCTTCTGCACAGGCCCAGAACAAACATGCTGATACCTCAACTCGGACCTCTGGCCTCCAGAATTAGGAGAGAATAAATTTCCATTGTTTAGGCCACTCGATGTGTGCTACTTTGTTACTGCAGCCCTAAAAAAACTAGTACAGTGCCACTGTATTATAACTAGACACTCTCTTGCTCAGCATCCATGTCCGTCTTGTATAAATACACACATACATACATGTGTACCCTCTTACCTACACACCGTGGAGAAGCACTGCCTTATATATGATGGTTAAGGAAAAAAATCTCACCATCTCCTTGCAAGATCTTCCCAGGTTGTGGAGTGTAAAAGCAAGGGCCCTGGCTTGGGTCAGGAAACTTGAGTTTGGAAATTCATTTGGACAATAATCTTTCCTGCTGTCTCTAGGTCTTATTTACACAGTGAGAGGGTTGCAATTCTAATCAGATCTTAGTTGACTGAACTTTACATTTTCAAAATATTTTGCCAACCAATCTGTACTTATACTGACGTAATTAATTTGATTGCCCAATGTTTATTAATCAAAGACATATAAAACAGGATATGCACCAAAACCATCTCCCCCAAATTCCTATGATGTCACCAGCATCTAGCCAAAGCTGAAAGGCACATTCCTGTGGATTAGTTCTAAAGCTCAGGCACAGCTGAGCCAGATGAGCAGGGCCCAGCAGGGTGGACCCCTGGGACCGGGGGCCAACATCTGCCCAGAAGCATGCCCTGAGGCCTCCTGAGTCTCATCTGGCCTGAGTGTCCCCTGGAAAGCGGTGGGTGGGACGGGGTCTGTTCCCCTCGCTGCTGCAGCCTGCACGCGTATTCCCATGGAGGGTCCAGTGGAGGGCAGACTGGCAGGGGCAGGGCAGGTCCAGAGAGACCAGAGACTGGCCCTGCCACGTGATTGCATGAAATTCAAGGCCCCACGATGGCTTCTGGGGAGGAGAAGTGAGGCAAGGTGGGGCTGGATGGGGCTGGGTTTGTGGTCACCTTCAGCACGGAGCCCATGGGCTTCCTGTCATCTCTGCACAAGCAATGGGCCTGGGCACCAGGCCACCTCAATGAGTCAGTAACATTTTGTCCTTGGGTAAGTTGCTGAACTTCTCTGGCCCTCTGTATTTTGCTTTGTTTAATGGAGATCAGTCCCATCCCCTCTGCCTCACTGGGGTATTTATGAGAGCGGAGTTAGGATGATAGACATGAAGTTTATTTAGTTTCTGTAATTCAGCAAACATGCTCTGGGCATTCCTGGTTGTTGTTCATTTATTCAATCAGCAAAGACATACTGAGGGCCTATGATATGCCAGGAAGCAAATCAGGTGCCAGAAGCATTGAGAGGGATGAGCCGACCGTCTAACAGGGAACAGAACAAACTCACTGCTTTGGAGCGTGTGTTCTGAGCTCTCACCAGCGCAGCCTGTGGCATAAAGGAAGTCTGAGCTCAGTCCTGCAGCGGAGAGCGGTTCCAGAGCTGGAAGCTTGCTTGCTCTGAGCAGGAAGGGCGCCCCCACAGGAGTGGCCGGCTGTCTTTGCTCCAGCCTCAGCCTCAGCCTCTGTCGGTAGCATTCTGGCCAGGGACTAAAAGACAGGTCGGTGCCTCCTCATGCTGTTCCTGCTAGGTAGAGAAAACTGTGACCATTCATCTGTGCTCAGTATAAAATAAAGTAAACCTCCCCCCCACCACCACAAAAAAAAAACCTTAAAACTAAATTTTTGTAGCCGTTTTTGTTAATTTGGAGCTCTCTGGCATTCAGACTTCGGGATGTTGCTAGAAAGATGGAGAAAAGAAAAACCAAGCACCGTTTTGCTGAACTAGAGTTTCAGGAATTCACTTTCCTTTTCCCCTTAATCCCACAGTCACAAGTTTCCCAGGCTTCCAAAATATCCCTCACCCCCTCCTCGATTTCCTTTGCCCTATACGTGTATGTACAAACGTGGTAGGAAGTCAAAGCCTGATTCACGCCTGGATCTGGATGGGCAATGGGATGTTTTCGATTCACTGTGAGTTGGATTTTCAGCTTCTCAAAGCCAAGGTCGTGAGTCCCACAAGTCGGACCCCTGCAGAACGAGTCTCCAGCAAGCCACATGATTGGCGTGTCCCCCATGATCTTCATAGGGGTCCCCAGACAATTTAGGGGCACAACGATCCCAAGGAGGAAGAAAGAATGTGGGAGTGACTTTCAGACATCACCCTTCTGTGATTCTGAAGCTTCACGCATTTGCAGATGACACTATGGTCTGTCATTCTCTTTCCTCCGGTGACCACATGCACACGCGAGCACTGTGGGGGTGGGGGATCTGCAATTAGCCCCATTCGACAGACGAGCAAAGCAAGGCTGTGGGTGAGTGAGAGGAAACTGGAACATAGGACCTCGATCCAGGCAGCCCGAGTCCATCTGGGCTGGCCTGGTGCTGACTGGCAGAGTGCTGCCTTCAACACTCAGGTGCCGCTCACAATGCAGGGAAGCCGCTCTCCCTCCCAGGGGTGGGCTGGCTTGGCAGGGAGGCGGCCAACTGCTCAGTTGGCTGCGGAGATAATACTGCTTAGAGCTGTTTATCAACCATCTTTGAATGGCAGCCTCCAAATTCCTAATTAACTAACATCCGTGGTCTGGTAGCTCTTCTAAGAGTCCAATCGTATCAGATCACGAGCATTCTGCACGGGTCTATCTCTCCCCAAAACCTGTGCTCAGTGCCTGGTAGATAGAAGTTCCCAACGACAGTAATTAATGGATGGAAGGAGAGGAAAGGGTGGGCTTTGTGGATGGTCGCAGGTCCCCAGAGCTCCCAAGAATGGAAGTTGATTTTTCTGCCAAGGGCGGCCTGTGTGGACGATGGGCCTTGAGGAAACGCCGGGATGCTCAGCTGTTCCAAATTTACCCGGGAACGCAGGGGCTGCAGTCATGGGCCACCTGGCGCCCAGCTGTTCATAGCATCATGGTCCTAGAATCCTGCACTGGAGGGGCCCGTGGAGATCCCCTAACAGAGCCCTTCATTGTCCATACCTTGCTGGGTCCACCGTTCCTTAGTGGCAGATGCACAACGGGGGCCCCAGGTCATCCTGGACAGGCCTGTCTCTCAATAGCACTGGCTTCCTTCTATGCTCCAGTGAGAGCTGACACTGCTGATGCCATCATTTTTTGCAGGTCACCGTTCTTGCACATGCTGTCCCTTCTGCCCCAACACCCTTGCCTCCAGGAAGACCCCAAGTCATCCATCCACTTTAGCCCAAGCTCACCTGCACAGGGAGCCTACCTGGACTTGCTCCCACTCCACGCTGAGTCCGGCCCTTCCTCCGTGCAGCGCGCTTGGCTCCATCACCTGCACTGAAACACGCTCAGCGCTACACCGCAGCTTTCCACATCCACGTCCGAGCCTAGACTAGAGCACGAGCTTCGCAAAGGCCTGGCCCGGGGCACGTCTACCTCTGTCAACCCGGAGCCCAGGACAAAGCCTGGCAGAGGAGAATTGGCACCCGGATGATTCCTAGTGAATGAAAGAATGGGCTAATGAACACATTACTAAACGGTTCCTTTTCAAAGTAATATTCTTTAACTCTCTGAGGACAGGGATGCTAGTTTGGTTACAAATAGATTACCTGATTAGACTTGGCTCCTATTAAAAGAGGAGAAGCTGAATCGAAGCAAGGGTGGAGAGGTGTGCCGGGGACACTCCCGACACCCTGGGACAGACCGGCTGGCATGAGCAGCGGCGTGCGCTTGCCGGCAGGTATGTGTCTCTGGCCACTCAGAAAGCCCAGAGACTGTGGTGACCAGCTGGCCCCTGTCTGTGTCCCAGGCCACACACCAGGGACTCAGGCCTGGTAGACTCAAACGGGAGCTCAGCAGCCATGGGTCGTCTTCTCCATCCGTAAAGATCCGCTGCTGTGTCTGTTCCAGGGAAGCACAGAAAGCTGCTCATCTGGATGAGAGGACCGAGGTCTGGTGGCACCAGAAGGCTTCCATCTCCCGGATGAAATGGCCATGGCATTTGCTTAGATCCAGAGATGTGGGGGTCCTGAGTCAAATACGGGGTGTTTTCAGGTGGTGGCACTTTACAGTCCTGCAATGGGGTGAGTGACTCAGACCTCCAGACCCTGTTTCTTTACCTATGAGTAAAGAGCTCCTACTCTGTGGGGGACAGGAGGCTGATCCTGCAGGCGGAGTGTCGTGCCAGGCATTGTCGAGGGACTCAGTACGTCTCCGCTGCTTTTCTCCAAGGCTGGACCAGATGAGGCAAGGCACAAGAATGCCCCTTCTCTCAGCCGTGTGTCTCCTGACATCTTCTGTCCTAGGCCTGTAGCTCTGACCTGCCGTGGCTGTTGGCTGTTAATAAAGGTTTGTTGGTTTGGGTTTTTTTGCGTGCGAAGACTCACATAGAAGATAATAAAACATCAGTCTCCATCAACCTATAGCCTTTCTGAAAGACCAATAAAATATTTGAATTCAGTAAGTCTTCCTTGTACGGGAATCTCTGACACCTCCACACACCTAAAACTCAAATGGGGCAAGTTCGTCAGCTTCTTACTTGTTTTCTTATAGATATTTCTGGTGTAGAGTTCACTATTATAATATCCTGTATACATTTTAAGGCACAAAGAACTTTGCAGATATTACAAATACACTTGAGGGTCAATAAGAACAATCATGTACGTGGATGGAAACTTCCTTGCGTAAGAACCTGACAGCAAACCCCGTCACACCGGGACCTGCCTCCCCCGGATCCCCGCTCAGACTGCCCGGTGCCGCACGTTGTCCACAGCAGATGCACAGACACCGGGATGGCTTCAGGGGGGACATAGAGGTGTGAACCTCAAAGTTATGAGATGCAGAGTGGTGGGGACAGCAGGGAATGAGAGAGCACTTACCCCTCTTAGAGTTGTTTAAATTCCTTTTTTTTAATTTAAAAAACTGTGACAATCCACAACATACACTCACATCTATAGTCTAAATTCTTGCCGTGGCCCACAGTTCTGAGGCTACATGGTAATAAGATCTCCACTGCTTTCCGCCCCTGTGCAGGGTGGGGAACCTGTGGCCTTAACCCACATGCGGCCTTCTAGGTCCTTAAGTGCGGCCTTTTGATCGAATCCAAATTTTACGGAACAAATCCTTTTATATAAAGGGGTGCGGTAGGGAAAGGTGAAGTTTTTCTTGCCTCCTTTGGTGCTTCAAAAAGAACAATGTTGAAATCAGAAGGCTGGTTTCCAACCGCCTCTCTGACACCTTCCACAGTGCCTGGTCACGGAGGAAGCACCGGTCATTTTGCCGAGGAAGCCAGGGCAGGAAGGAGGGAAGGAAGGTAGGAGGGTGTAAGTTCCCTCCCCTAACAGTGATGTCTTAGCACAAGCCAAGACCGGGTCCCAGAATGCCTCTCTCGTCCACTGCCAACTCGTCGTCCTTCCGGATGTGGCTCTGCCTGGCGCACACTGCTGCCTTCCCAGGTGTCCTCAGGGAGCCTCGTGGGCAGCCTCTTCCATGCACCCCTGTGTCCTGCATGTCCTCTGTCACTAACTGCAAGGACCGCTGCCCCAGAGTGGTTTCTGATGGCACCTGCACATACGCTCCACGCCCCCACTCCCCCCCACACCCCGCATCCACATCAGGGGCGCAGCCTGGCTCCTAGCTGTGTCTCCACACAGTGTGTAGCTTGGCCAAGTCATGCTCCACTCCGGCACAGTTTGTAACGTCACATCCACCTCCTCCACGTGGGGCAGCTGGCCAGCTGGGCGAGGTACACGGCGTGACCATGATCTTTGTTTCACAGTGAGGGGGGAAACTCTAAAAGGTTGAGAGCTTTTGCAATGGTGCACTCAGCTCCTAAGTCGTCCAGACAGGATGCTGACTCAGCCACCAAAAGCAAAAATTGGGCCCCTGTGAAAAAGCTCTGCTTTGGGAGCTCACGCGTTCAACAGGGGGAAAGAAGATACTTGGGATTTTTTGGCAACAAGGAGTCAACGAAACCAGGTCAAGCAATGAAGTGGGTAGCAAAGAGTGCGGTGCAGAAAATAAAGCGGTTTCAGGTACAGAGGGGGAGGAAGGCATTTGCTTTCCACGGCCCTGCTCGGTGGGGCTCTCGAAGGAGCCGAGACTGGGGCAGTGACTGGGAAATGTACAAGTGAGCCCGAGGCTGCTGGGGTCACACATCCGAGACAGGGTCAACGGCCCGTGCCAAGGCCCTGGGCAGGACCATGCTTGGCGTCCGTGAAGAACAAGGGAACCACAAGCCGATAGGGGCGGGGATTGGGGGTGAAGACAGTTTGGGTTTTTCCAGAGAGGAAGCAGGGAGACCTGAGCATAGGGCCTTGGAAACGCGCCAGGAGGAGGGCTTTGGTTTCTACTCTGAGGTGGGAGGGTTATGAGCAAGGGATGATGGGACCTAACTTACATTTTCAAAGTATCGGTAACTCATATTTCAAAGTATTGCCATGGAAAGGGCTCCGAAACCAGGCAGGGCAGGACTGCCCCTGAGCCCCCGGTGACGTCACTGTTCCACTGCGTCCAAAAAGGAGGTCTTCAGGGGCTGTTGCTCTAGTGTCCTGCCTAGTAGGACACGACAAACCCTGGCTTCTCCTAACAGATCTTCACAGCTCCATAGCTCCCGTCTCCCACATACAACAAAGGACATCGTGAGAAAAAGCTCCTACTCCTGCAGGGACAGGGCATGCCCTCTGTGTTTATCATGCAGACGTGGCAGGGACCATTTAAATTATCATCCCTGTCCATACCCTTCAACCCGGACACGCAGAGAAATCCTGGGAGCTGATTTCCCTGGATGCAGGTTGCGTGGCCACGCGCTTAATAAGAGAAATAACCTGAATGTCCGCGGTAGCTCTGCCCGCACAATGCTCATGGCATTCAGATGACCCGGGTCATCCCTTCTTCCTGAGGCTTCTCACAGTAAACGTTTGGTGGAGACAGACCCTGGCCCTCTGGAACAGGGCTGGGCCCAATCGCCTTGGGACACCCTCTTCCGCCCCATCGGGCCATGTTTCATAAATTGCCTCTGGAAGTCTGACACTTTCAATTGAGACAGCAGAGAGAGGGTGTTTAAAATGATCACAGAGGACAGCAGGCATTTGTCCAGTCACTCCCCTCCCTTGTCCTTGGAGGGGAGCCCGGCCTGTAGCTGGGTATTTGCACCTGTTGATTCTCCTAGTCAAATGCTTCTGTCCAAACCATTGACTTTGGAGCAAAAATGTGTCGACCTCCACAGATCGTCTCAAACTTGGGGTGAGAGAACCGCATTTCTTGTTCTCAAAGAACGAACTCAGAGGTTTCACATCTTCCTTCGCCCGCCGGAGGCTGTCGCTCACAAGAGTGGCCCAATTCAGCACAAGCTCAGACTGCCCTTTGGAGGGGGCGTTGTCAATGGTCTATTCAACTGTTGTTGCCCGCCTTGCCTCATAGGGCTGCAACTTGCCGATGCGACAGGCAAGTCGGGAGTCTAAGGTCCAGCGCCTTCTGCATGGTGCCACCATAGCTGTTGCTTCCTGGGTGTACGCTCCAGTATCAGGGGCTGTTCGTGAATTTTGTCCAAACTCAGAAATCATCCTGCAAGGACTCTTATCCCCATGAGTAAACTCGGGCTCAGAGGAGATCAGCCGAGATCACAGCTAGCACGTGCCTGAGCCACGGCCGGAGCCCCGACCCTGTGCGCTCTGCTCATGTCGTGCCGCCTGTCCCAAGAAGCACTTGCCGGGCACCCCCTCTTTATCAGTGCTGCACCAAGGGCCAGGGCATCCAAGATCCACCAGACAGGCCAGAACCCCCCAGAATCTCAGGCTTGGTTTGAGTTCCCGCAGAAGCAGAACATGAGACAAGGATTGGGGGGCAGGGTGATTATTTGGAAGGGATTCCACCCAGGGCAGCAGACAGAGACGGGACGTCAGTAACAAGGGGGCGTGCCGCCTCAGAGGGTGACTGGGCTCACTCTCTTGGAGACAGTATCTAACATGCCTGCAAATTACACAACCCGAACCAGGGAGGAGAGAGCGGGGCTACTTAGCCACCAACTTACCACCTATCACCGGCTGAGGGTATCTTCCAAGGGAATTAAGCATTTTTGTCTTCCCACAAACATGGGCCAGGTATGCTCTTCCTGCCAAAAAAAACCCAAAGAGTCCTCAGACAGACATTAACTGTAGATGGGCAAAGGAAGACAAGGAGCTGGCATCTTTTGAGCACCTCCTGCATGCCAAGCCTGGGCATCTATTTCCCCACCTCACACAGAGAGAGGCAGCACCAGGAGCACACATTTCTGGAGTCTGCATTTATAAGCTGTACGATCATGAGCAAATTACTAAACCTTACGTCTGCTGCAAGAAGGGAATGGCTATAATGCCCACCACATAGAATAAAACATGTGTTGAAAGAGATTGTGCATGTCAAGCAGTCAGTGTATTATCTGCCACCTAGTGAGCTCTCAAAATCAGTAACTTATTTATAAGCCCCAATATCCTCAGCTCATTAAATGCTTGTAACGCCCTGTGATGAAACAGCCTCATGGAGGCTAAGCTATGTGGCTAATGTCCTCCAGGCTCAAAGAGCAGAATGGAAGTTTGATCCAAGTTCATGTGACACCAGCTCACAGGACACACAGGCTCCTGAGGACACATGTCACGGAGAAAATTGGGATGTGAGTGCCTCTCTTCTCCTGCATCCCTTCTCCCCGTCCCAAGGAGTGTGTGGCTCAAAGTGAGAAGGGACCCTTAACCTCTGTCTTGCGTCTGTATTGGAGGTGAACTGCGTCCTCTCCTTTCCAGGTGTATAGCAGATTAGTTCCCCCAGTGCTCAACAAGGCTGCGCTGGCGATTGGAAGGCACTCTCTAATGCTCAGTATTTCTGTGATTAATGTTTCATTGGACGGTGGGCAATAGAAATGCTATCCAGGCTCAATTCAAATAGGGGACATTGTCTGTTGCACAAAACCTCCATTTAAAGATTTTTTAAAACATTTTTAAAGTGACTTTGGAAGGAAGCTGAGGAGAAGGATCAAAAGTAACACTGATGGCTTCAGGGTGGAATCTTTTTCCTTCAGTAACTGAACTGTCCTGCCAGAGATAATGATGTCCACCTGTCACCGAGAGGAGGCGGGAAAGCTGCAGAGAAAGAGCAAGAAACTTCACAGAGCCTGGCTGGCTCCCAAGGCTTTGTTAAGGGGCTGGGAGGAAAGGAGCAATTGCCCTCCCTCCTGTCCTGCCCCGGCTCTCCGTCCCTGAGCCAGGAGAGGACTGTAAGGCCACTGCGATGCCCGGAAGCAGAGGGGATGAGTGGGGCACTGTTCTGCGTGGCCTGCTAATCATGCCAGCAGGCCGAGCTCTTCCTCCGTGCCTGCCCCTGTGCAAAGCTTCCCGGGGACCCCATGAGGCTGGTATCACATCCCCATTTCACAAACGAGGAGACTGAGGCCCCCAAAATCTCCGTGTTACTGACTCACAGTCTCTCAACCAAGACATGGCAGAGACTCAATCTCAGCTCCCAGCCACCAGCCACACTGCTCCACACTCCCCGTCTCCTGCCGTCCTCAGCGCAGTGCTGCCAGGGGCTAAGTCTCAGGCTCATTACAGGGTGACCAAGGATGAGACTGAGGACCAGAGAAGGGCCAGGACTCACCAAGGTCACACGACCAGTGCCTGGCACAACTGGACCTTGAACCAGCGTGGTCTGACTGTAGGCTACATCACAACCAGTGGGCGTGTGGGAGAACTTGGGCATGACTTGTTTTCCTTAATGGTTCATTTTAGTTACTGAGTCAGGTATTTTAGTCATTTTTGTCATAATTAGATTCTTGTTTTATGTCATAGGACCAATAAGAGTAGTTCAAATATACTTGAAAGTCTTATTAGTCTTTTTTCTAAACAAACAAACAAATGGAGCTGAACAATTAAGTCACTCCGAGAGAAATTGGTGTTATAGTTGTTACCATGTAGCAGGTACATACAAATTCGTATGTGTGTCTAAACGTACACATAGGTATTGCTATAGACATACATGTTTTATACATACAAATATGTTACATACACTCAAATTAATGCACGTGCACACACGTCTCCTGGTATTGCTTGGAATTATTAACCATTGTTGAATAAACTGACACCTGAACATAGAGCTGCCCACACAAGAGGCATCTTGATTACAAAGCAAGACCTGAAGTTCAAGGCTTTTCCCTTGTGACTTTTAACTTAGCGCTCGTCCTGGGAGCCACTGTTCACCTTCTTTGTCCACGGTGCCTTTATCCATGGTCTACCTTTCCGGATAAGCCAACACATGGACTTCTCATCCAACCTCAAGGTCAGCCAAAGCTGCCTGCCTGTGTCTCGGAAAGGCTGTCGGGGTCCCCAAAGTGAATGTTACCTATGCCACAGAGCCCGAGTTTTCTACCTGGCCACCCAAACCCAGTGTGCAGAAATCTGTCTGGCCATTTTTGTTTGATGTGCTGACAGAGGGAGGAAATGTTAAATTTATTACGGAGTTTTATTTATACCTCCATTTGGTCTGCAAAGTAGCAAAGGTGCTATAAGTAAGATGTGCATCTAGATGGCTAATATATCATCTCTGTTCCAGAGGGCTGCATATTTCATTCCGTTTGAAACTAAACACAATCAGGTCATTATGTAAATAACGAAATGGAATGTGTCATTTCTTTGAAGAATAACTGATAAATTATATGTGATCATTTTGGTATTGATTAAATTAATAGAATAAGCATTTACCTTACTATGAACCCCATATGTTAAAAACTTGTCTTAAAATATAAGCCAGCGTCCAGCAAAAGGTCAGATCTAGAGGAGCACGCGTGCGCTCATCTGGCCTCACCTTTACTACCCAACCTAGAAGCGACAGAGAACAGGCCACCTGCCTCGGGGTCACTGTTCTTTCCCAAGCAGCAGGCTCCCTGCCTACCATTCCTACAAACTCCATGTAATTCCCTTTGAAACCCTAGCTCATATAACAATGCCATTGCACCGAGTAATAGGTAAGTTCAATTATATTCTCCACTTGCATTTCTTATCTACGTCTAAAACAGGCTGCACTTCCTTTCTTTTCATTAAAACTCACATCTCTAAGTATGTTTGGAGCACCTTTAGGCAGATTCATTGTGAGTTTTTTTCTTATTTTCTGTGTGTGAGAGAAGAAAGGCTAATTTGAGTGGTTAACCTCCATCTCTTTCTCAAAGTCATCAGCAGAGTCAATGTTTGGTTTGTCTTAAAGCCACCAGTTTCATCTATTCCCTTTGAATCCACTGATTAGATTTCACAATGTAAGCAATATGATTATTACATCAAACCTCTTTATTTTTTAGATAGTCTATCTGAAAACCAGAGAAGGAAAGTGAATTAGTCAAGGTCACACAGCAAGTTCATGGCAGAGCTGGGACTAGACCCAAGTGATCTGAGTCTAGGTTGATCTTCCATTTCATGTAAGGTGCCTCTGCAAGAGGGTAGTGTTGGATGTATCTGCCTGTCTGTCCCAGCCTTTGGCCATGGTCCCTGTTGCCCAGGGTGACTACTCTTTAATTCCCTGAAATTGTACACATGGTGAGCTCCAGAACCTCCCCATGCAAGCCCTGCCTGATTTTTCCATTCTCATTCCATTTCCACAATGTCCATGTCAAGAAGGGCCGCCAAATCTAGATCTCATCTTGGAGGAGGGTTTGTACTCTGAGCCAATGCATTTTCCCAGGGATGAGCTAAACCCAGGTGTGGCTCAGGGAGCAGGGGCTAAAATAATCACAAAATGAAAAACAGGTCCTACTGGGCATTGACTTCAAATACCTAAAGAGAAGGTTTTGGTGTACACAGGAAACCAAAACTGTCCCCACAGAGTGAAGCTAGAGCCATTCAAGCATCCAGTGCATTTGTACACTAATTGACGACCTTTCTGCCAATTACAGTTGGCAAAAAAAATGGATGTATGTGAAGGAAAGGGTTGCCCAAACCAGGTGCGAGATAGCTCATCACCGTGGACAAGGCAGATCTGGGTTCACGTCTTAGCTCTGACTTGAGAACTATGAGACTTTGTAGCTGCACAACACGGCAAACATGCTGAAGAAGAAGATGACGATGAAGATGACGAAGACAATGATGAGAAAAATGGTGATGAGGAAGACAAGGGTGTGATAACAATATGCATAAAGGCTGCTTCTGCCAATAATGTTGAGTAAGAGATCCTCGCACAGTGTGGGAAGTGGAGGAGACAGGTGGCGTCTGAGATTTTCCACTTACCCTGTGATTCTGTGACTCGTAAGCAGTTGAGTGCAAACAACAAAGCTTTAGAGCTGGATCAACAGCAGGTCAGTTCCAGCAGGTACAAACTACAGGCTCTTGGTCAGATTATTTATGTTCTTTGGGCCTATTTTTAACCTTGGAATATGGTGATAAAATATCTATCACACAGGGTGATAAACAGAATTAATACATTTTAATTTCGTAAAGTACCTTGTCACAACTCCAGGCATATGAGAGTCACTCAGTGAATATTAATCCATCTTTGATGAAACAAGAAAGGAAGTGATGGGTGTTGATCTGGAGAACTGATGGCCAAAGACCCACAATGGCTGGATGTCAGACTGGGTAGGCAGTCAAGGGCAGGTCCTGCTCACCCCCAGGCCCCAAGGATGGGGTGGCAGACACGCACATCATGTCCAGTGCGGCCAGTGGCATTGAGTCCCTGCACTGCTGGGCACTGAGCATTCTGAGTGAACCACCTCCTGATCACGCCCAGGAACAACTGTGTCCCCATGGATAGGCACCACCCTGGAAAGAGCAGTCGGTGCACCCTCAGGGACTGGCAGAAGATGCACTGATGATAGCCAAAGCCACCCAATGTGCACGGACACTGTGTGTCACTGGGCAGTGGCCTAGACTGGAAAGAAGATTCCTTTACAGACAGGTAGGGGCCGAGTATCTTAGTATGGAAACCAGTTGACAGTTTCAACCAAGATGCTGCAATGCGGTGAGTGAACGCTGGCTGCAGAACCCCAGAAGTGCACCAGCTGAGGACCATGTATGTGACTGCGGAAGCTCTTGTACCAACAGGGTCCTACAACAGCATGGTGCTCCCGATCATAAGCCTGTGTGACCCATTGAAGGTATAGGTTCCCCGCAATGACCCGATGCTAGGAAACTTTGAGTATCAGCAGGGCCCAGAGCATTGGAAAGAAACTGATGCCTCAAGAGATATTTTCTAGAGCCCCCAAGAGCCACACAAGTCCTAATCTGAGCCCCGGACACAACAGGGCTTGGTTTAGAAGCAGGAGGATGACACTGCAGAGGCTGCTACCCAGAAACTCTGAGGGAGGCCTGCTGCAGAGATGCGTGCGCAGGGCGTCCAGCATGGGGCACTCGGAAGAGCTTCCAGGGGAAGGTCCCCGGAGCTGGTTTAATGAGGAAACAGCTGTTTGAAATGCAGAGATGGAGGAAGGGCTCCCAAGTAGGGGGTTGCCACGTGAGCAAAGATGAAATTTGTTTAGAAAAACAAGCGCCGTCTCAGGAAACCTTGCTGAGTGCTTGCCGTGTATGAGGCCTGCGCAAGGCTCGGGGAGACGAGGAGGGAGGAGGTGCCAACCCGAGCAGCACCCCCCCCATTCACGGGGCTGAGTTAACGGGCTCCCTTCACGCAGCAGGACTACGACGTAGGTTAAAGAGACAGGTAAGAACTGCAGGTGGAGCAAGGTGGGAGTCCGGGGTCTTGCAGGCCGGGTTTAACACACTGACCCGTACGGGGGTGTGCTTCAGAGCTAGCGAAGCTATCACAGTCACCCCATTCTCTGATTTAAAACAAAAGTAAACAAACAGAAATACATTTTAAAAAACTTTTAAGCAAATAGATAGGGTGTGAGGTGCCAGGGAGGTGATGTTTGAAATGCCATTTGCTGCCTTCCTGGAACGACAGACTCTGAAAATGCCTGATCTTCCCTCAGAGGCCACCGGGCAGGTGGGGCCGACTGGGAGTCTCAGGACGTTCCAGGATCTGCTGAGCCAAGCTGCGGTTTGGGGTTTGGAAGATGGGCTCTCCCGGGGAGGCTTTTCTGACAAGCTGTCGTCAGCATCCACGTGGAATTAAGAGAGCCCGGGGGAAAGAGCGACATATACACAGGCTGTTTTATCTGGGGATGATCAGGTTTCAGTAAGATGCTCCCTCCTCACCTGTGATCAGTTTTCTTCTCTGTTTGAAGATGGGGATTTGAATCGAGTGAGGGGCACAGGCTGCCTTGGCTCTTTCTTGGGCCATCTCAGCTGCCAAAGGAGTACCTCCTGCCCGGGACCCTCTCTCCAAGCCCCACAGCTCCCCAAGGCCCTTGCTGCCAGTGACCTCTGGAGGCCAGGATATTAATTCGAAGTTCAGCTCAACTCTGAACCCCCATTCCAAACATTCTTCTCAAACTCCAATTCTGTGGTCCATGTGGACCTATCCTGGACTCACCCACCAGACTACAGGATCCCAAAGGACAGCCCTGGGGGTTTTATCCGTCACCTATCACCACCTTCTTCCACCTCAAGTCAAAAATCAGGCATGTAGTAGGTGCTCAGACAACAGCGACTGTAGAAATTCAGTTCTGACTCTTGGAACAGGATGTCCCCACCTTCCCAGGCAGATTAGAGCCTCGAGCAGGCAGGAAGCTCCAATAGCTACTCAGGGCTATGTGCCTGCCACGGCCGTGTGTTTAGATTCCCGGCTCATCTGATCCTCACTGCCATCGCAGGAAGTGGTCGCTGTTACTGTTCCCATTTTAGACATGTGGAGACTGAGGTTGAAGGAGATTGTGCTGATACGAATATGTGTCAGGCTGTGCCCACACTGCCCACAGTTTGTCATTTTCCAGGTGTCTCCTGGAGGAATGAGGCCACGTCATATTCAACTTCATAGGCTTTTTTCTCTCAACCTATGACAAAAACCTGGATGGCAAGACACACCTGAGGCCAACGTGAGAGTCACCCAAGAGGGCAAGAGCCCAATGCCAAGGGATGGCATCAACACCCATTTGGATTACACTTAATTAAGACAAGTTCTTTTTCTTTTATTCCATTTTTTTTTCCTTTTGTCAAGGCTGCACTATTGGCTTGTGCTGTCTAAAGAGAAAATAGTTAATTGGTTTATTTAGCCAACTATAGATGTATTCAGTATTATTCTTCGTCGCGTGAATTAAATTAAGTAGTTTATTTACCCCCATGCAATCCATTCAGTTCATTTAATTTAATTTCATAGTTATAACATGGGGAACAAACTAACTAGATTTCTCCCTTTGGGATGGAAATGGGCAAATATTTTGGTTCTGAATTAACAAGCAGCAAAGCTGATATTTATAATAAATCATCCATTGTTAGCCATCCTGATAATTATTCCGTGAATGGTCTAAAACAGACATGGGCTTGTAACAGACACATTGTTGGCTTTTACTGCAGTTTGGTTCTTTGTGTTAATGAACAATCTAAACTGAAAACTCAGAGATGACTCCAGAGAAAATAGGTTTGTTTCACAGACATGAATTGAGCACCTACTACGCGCCTGGCACTGGGAAACAGCTTCAAATGCTCACACCAACCCTTGCTTAAAACACGTCTGCGTCTCAGGTCCCCTACAGGAAGACGCCCAAGCCCCCGAGAAAGCCTTGCAGGCCCCCCGGGCCTGGCCCCGCTGGCTCCCCGCCCTCAGCTCCTGCCCCTTGCTCCCGCTGCCCGCTTGCCCCCCACGTTTGCCGTGACTCCAGCAATGCCGGGCTGCTTGCAGCTGTGAGAACTTGCCGAGCTGCATTGTGACTGTGGGTCTTGGCTTCCTCGGTCCTCACCTCCTCCTTCTCTTCCCTCTCTCCCCAGTGAGCTCCAATTAATCATTCAAACTTCACTTTCGTTTGTGCCTGCTCTAGGTAGACTGCCCTAAAATGCCACCAACAGAGTCGATACCACCCTCCTTCATGGGGGCCACTGGGCATGGCCAGCATCACACCCCAATGCAAACGGCCTTATCTCCCCACACTGTGAGTGTGGCTTTGGCCACCCCAGGATCAGGGAACAAGTTAGCCCCCACCTCCTACTCTCTCACCTGCAACCCCCACACCCCTAAAATGGGGCCAATAATAATACCTTCCTGGCATAGTTGTTTGTTTTGAGGATTAATTGAGGTTACAGCATGTAAAGGATTAAATGCCAATGTATGTAATAGCAAACCTCCCATAAATATTAATTATCACTGTCTATTTCTATCTCACACTTGCTACTAGATGATGAGTTGCCAGGGAGTCAAGACTTTGTCTTATTTCATCTTGGGATTCCCAGTGTTTTGAACAGAATATTTTTCTTTCTTAAATGCATATTTCATGATTTATGAAGATGGTTGGAGAATTTTGGATGACAATTAAGGCACGTCCAGGCAACGGAAAAGAAGAGGAGAAAGAGGGGAAGAGTCTGTTATTTGAGGAGCACCAAAAATTGCAGACAGGAGCTCCCTGCTCTTCGATAGATCTGGAACCTCCCGCGGAGAACAGGGCCGACGTTAGGAAAATTGGTTGAGTTGGGAGCATGTGGATATCCGGCTGCTCGCAACTCACACCAGTTGGGGAGCTTTTGAGAAATACAAGTGCCTACTAGGAAAAAAAAAAATGCAAAGCCTTGGGCTTACCCAGTCTTCAAATCCCATCACCTAATAAGGGTAAGCTCCAGACACATCCTTTTCAGGAAAATGAGTGAATCCTAAGAAAGAGAACAGGGGATGTTTTCTTTGAATGAGGGGAGCAGATCCAAGAAGAAAAGACATTCAAAGCCCGACAGATCCACGTTTGAATCCCAGCTTTGTTACGAGGTGGGTCATCTGGGGTTATTCACCCCCTGCCCTGGGCCAAAGATCCCTCACCTGCGAAAGGGGAGGACAGTAGGAGTTTGCAGGTGAGGGTGGGCGATGTCTGGAAAGGTCTGGGAGAGCGTGGTCAGGGTGGCGGCATCTCCTTCCGATGAGGCCCTGCACACACAACACCGATCCTGGCTCTCCAGGCGTCCCACTTAGAGCTGTATGTCAATTAGTCACAGCCCTTAAAGCTGAATGTAATTAATTCTATAACGTGCTGCTGTTGCTGCTACATTCCAGTAAAATCACATCATGAAACTGGGGCTGGATGAAGGATTTCTGACAAAGGCAAGGCAGATCAAGCCAATCCTCCATATTCCTTCACGTCAGGGTCGGGCCAGGACTCCTGAGCAAAGCGAGGACCTATGGATGTCCCGTCATCACTGCAAGAGGAAACACATGGGCATCCTGCATGACAGCCCCCTCATTCTAGGAGACTGTACACAGGCTAGAGAAAAATTTTAAAAACGGAAAAAACGGGAAAAGGCAATCGAGTGCCTGCCAACTTGTACCTTTCTTGAAGCCCCATCCAATTACTTACTTTTGCCTATATCCCATCTACAAAGATGTTTGAAAATATAATTTTAATTTATTTTTTATTGTGGTAAAATATACATAACACTAACTTTACCATTTCAGTCCTTTTTAAGTGTACCGATCAGTAGCACTAAGTACGTTCACAATGTTGTGCAACCAATACCACCATCCATATCCAGAACTTTTTTATCATTCCAAACAGAAACCCATATGCATGAGATAATACCTCCCCGTGTTCCCATTCCCCAGCCCCTGGGAACCACTGTTCTACTTTCTGTGTCTATGAATTTGCCTATTCTAGGTACCACATGTAAGTAGAATCATCTCTGTCCTTTTGTGACTGACATATATCACTTTGCATAGTGTCCTCAAGGTTCATCCATGTTGTAACGTGCATCAGAATTCTTTCCTTTTTTTAAGGCTGAACAATATTCCATTGTATGAATACACCACATTTTATTTATCCATTCATCTGTAGATACACTTTAGTGTTATTTCTACATTTTGGCTATTGTGAATAATTTTTCTATGAACACAGGTGTACAAATATGTGTTTGAGTCCTACTTTCAATTCTTTTGGATATATACCCAGTAGTGAGATTGCTGGGTCATATGGTAATTCTATCAAGGAAACAATCATTAGAGCGAATAGACAACCTACAGAATGGGAGAAAATATTTGCAAGCTACACATCGATAAAGGGCTGATAACTAGAATTTATAAAGAACTCAAGCAAATCAGCAAGGAAAAATCAAACAACTCCACTAAAAAGCAGGCAAAAGACATGAACAGAAACTTTTCAAAAGAAGATAGACTAAAGGCCAACAAACTTAAAAAAAAATGCTCAATATCTCTAATCATCAGGGAAATGCAAATCAAAACCACCATGAAATATCACTTACCTCCAGTGAGAATGCCTTTTATCAAAAAGTCCCAAAACAACAAATGTTGGCACGGATGCAAAGAGATAGGAACACTCACATACTGCCGGTGGGACTGAAAACTAGTACAACCTCTGTGGAAAGTAGTATGGAGATACCTCAAACAACTAAAAGTAGAACTACCATTTGATCCAGCAATCCCACTACTTACCCAGAGGAAAAAAAAGACGTCCTATAAAAGAGACACATGCACTCGAATGTTTATAGCAGCACAATTCACAATTGCAAAGATGTGGAAATAAATCAAGTGCCCAATAATACCCAACAATGTAGAGGTTCTGTTAGTAAGGAAGAGTGCAGCATGGATCTCGGGAGAAAAGAATTTTTTGTTTCCAAGCATCTAAAAATATAACTCCCAAAATACAGAAAACAAAAACTTGATAAAACCACCAAAAAAAAAAAAAAAGGACAAATACCCAGTACAAGCAAGTATCTCTAACACACCTAGCTCAGGAGATGATAGAAAAGACATAATGCAAGTAAAAGATGTAACAGGGATTGATACCACTGTTGAGATGCTGATGTGCAGGACACATACGAGGATGTGCGTGCAGTGTAACCGATAGATACATAAATGTATACACTCAACAGACAAGGAATATGTGCTCTTTTCAGGTATGCCTGGAAGATTTATAAAAATAGACCAAGCACTAATTCTGATCCTCCTCCCTCTTCCCAAAATAGGTGTTGTGCAAACCATAGTCACAGTACAATCAGAAATGAGCAACAACAAAATAACCACAAGGCGAGGAAGCTGTGCTACTGAGTGAGAAATCGCTGTGTCCGCAGGCGCCAGGCAGGAGAGGGCAGCTGGGACTCCAGGGGCAGCCCACGCCCACCACCCCAAGCCACTTCATTTCAACCAGGCTTCATTCCTCGGCCACCGCTGGGTCAATATTCTGGGTTAGTTCTTGTTTTTGTAAATGAACAAGGAAGACGTGCATCTCCCAGGTGGGTGAATCCTTATCCTGGAAATCTAAAAGTAGGATTTCAAGGATCTTTGCTCAGCTCTATGAATCTTGGTGAAGGGACCATGTTGTCCATGAGCTGAGCTAAGATCGTGGCCTCCAAACTGGACACCAAAGTCTGTGCCTGTGCTCAGCAGAGTGTCTCCCACGCCCTTTCTCCAGGCAGGCACTCTTGCTCATTCCTGTTTTTCTTTCTTTCTATAGAATGAAGATTCTCTCACGTATTGATGGGCGCTTGGGCTATTTTCACATCTTTGCAATTGTGAATTGTGCTGCTATAAACATTGGAGTGCAAGTGTCTTTTTTTCCTTTGGGTAAATGCCTAGCAGTGGGATTGCTGGATTAAATGGTAGTTCTTTTTTTATATCTCCATACTACTTTCCATAGAGGTTGTACTGTTAATAACTTGCAGTCCCACCAAGAGTGTATAAGAATTCCTTTCTCTCTGCATTTGCACACACATATGGAAGTAAAACTCAATGGAAGTCAAGCAGGTGGGAGGGGAGGGGATGGGAAAATTCACACCTAACAGGTACGATGCACACTATCTGGGTGAAGGGCACACCTTCAACTCTGACTCAAACTGCACAAAAACAAATTATGTAACCAAAACGTGTGTACCCCCGTAATATTCTGAAATTAAAAAAAAAAAAAAAGAATGAAGATTCTGTGGCTGAAGCAGCCACGATTTGCAATCCTGGGGCCACCCTGAGTCAGAGCTGGCCAGACGCAGACCCTCAGACTGTTTTTGTGGAGCCGAGATGCTGATATAGTTCTTACATTTTTAAAGTTTCCTGCACATTCATAACCTGTAATTTAGTCCTTTTATCAATAAGTCACATCTTCTTTGTCCTTTTTTTCCTTTCGATTATTATTATTATTTTTTGAATGTTAATGTTGACATTCAAGTTTCCTGGAGGTCAGAATTTTGTCTGGTTGTCTTTTTCCATCCATTTTCAGTCTTTGCAGTCATTTGTTTAGCTGTGTCTCTCAAGCAGCATTTAGCCATATTTTAGTAGGTCTGGTTTTGGAGAGTTTAACTCATTTCATATTGGAATTAAAATATTTATTTGTTTCTTCCTTCTTATTTAATTTTCTACTTACTGTACTTTCCCTTACTTTCCTTCTGTTAGATGATTGAGATTTCATGGAAGTATTTTTTATTTATTTTTTTTTTTTGCTTCTACTGATTTGGGAATTATACACTCTCTTTATTTTTAAATGTCTCTCAAAAGAATTAACACATGTATTAAATGCTTTCCTTAAAAGACATAATTATCATCAGTATCTCCATCTTCCTGAGCAAGATAATCTGCATAGAGTTTACTTCCTTCCAAAAAACCCTCTATCCCGTTTCATTGTTACCGAAGTTTAGTTTCAGCTTGTTTTTTTACACTTTTTATTAAATAATAATGATTATGTCATGATTATTAGCTAGCAGTATTTACTTAGATTCTTCAAAATATTTATTGACTGTATTATTACTTTCATTTTTTACATCCAATTCCTTTCTCCTAGGTTTGTTTCCTTTTTCCTAAAGTATACCCTTTAGGATTGACAAATGTGTTTGGTAAAGGGACAGATAGCAACAGTATAAGCTTTGCAGGCCATTTGGTCTGTGTCACAGCCTCTCAGCTAATAGCATGAATGCACCGTAGGCAATAGGTAAGCATGTGGGCATGAGCTGCATTCCAATAAAACTTTATTAATGGACACTGAAATTTGCATTTCATGTAACTTGCATGTGTCACAAAATTCTTCTTTTGATTTTTCTAATGATTTAAAAATGTAAAATCTATTTTTAGCCCACAGGCCGTACAAAGACAGGGGTGGCTGCATTTGCCCATGGGCCATAGTTTACTGACCATGGCTCTAGACTGTCTTGTTTTCCAGAGAGGGTGTGTGCTCAACTTGCTGGTTTGTGTATTTTTAAGTTGCTTTATTTTATATTGTCCTCACTCTTGAAAACTACCTAGGATGAGTAAAGAACTCATGACAGAAAGCTGTTTTCTCTTTGAATGTATGATTTAATTACTCTTCTGGCATCTACTACTACTGATGAGAAATCTGACATCAATGTGATTTTCATTTCTTTGTAGAAAATTCAGTTTTTAAAAAATTTCCTCTGATAGCTTGTAGGATTTTCTTTTTTGTTGTTGTTGTTGTTATGTTTGGTGGTTTTTCTAGATGACGTCAGCCAGTTCTTGGAATATACACAACACATTTTCAAAAATTCCTTGTGGCTCTCCTGGACTCTCTTCCGTTCATTCTCCTAGAAACCCTACTGGACCTAGGCCGCTGGACCAGCCCTCGACACAGGGCCTGTCCTCTTCCATGTCTCTCAGCGTTTCCAGCTTGTTCTGTCCTTGTATTTCTATGGTCTTGGAGGCTTCCTCTGTCCAGCAGATCTTTTAAGATACTTTTTTGATTTCCAAAAATGTATTTTTATATATAGTTATCATTGCTTTTCCTAACCCCGTTATTATTTCAAAACCTATTTTCCTCCAGAGCTTTCTTTTCTCCTCTCATGGCTGCTTTTCCTCCTTATTATTTCAGGACACTAAAAAAATAATTTAAACTTCTCACATTCCCTTATGTTCTCTTCTTTTCACCGGGTGTATCTTTTTCCACCCTCTGTTTTCGTTTGTCTCTCACGGGCTTTGTTTTCCTCCAGTGTTTTATGATTTGGGCTTGTGAGATCATTGCTGCCCTGGGGATTCCAAGAACTCCCAGGATAAATCGTCATGGCCCCCTACACAGGTTCTGCATAGTCCCAGTTCAGCCCCTACCCCAGGTGGTGGACTCAAGACAGTCCCTACCCTTGTGGTGACTCCAGAGCCTGCCACGTGCGGAAGGCACTGCTCAAGTCCCAGCACTAGGACTTCAGCCACACCCCTGAGTACAGACACAGAGCAGTGCAAACTCCGGAAAGGGGTGGGAGCAGCAGATTTCTAGCCCCCACTACAGATTCATGGCATAAGTGCAGTCCTTAGCCACACCTGGACTCCCAAATGTGGTCCCCAGCCCTTCCTGGGACCTGAAACCCTTGGCCCACCCCTGTGCATGGACCTGGATTCCCTTCCCAGGACCCTCTTGGGCTTCAGTGATCCAGCCCCTGCTAACCACCACAGCACCCTGCTTCTCAGGAAATACGTCCATTTCTGGTGTCTGGAGATTGCCTATTTTTGCTTCCGAGCATCGCTGTGTGTTTAGCGCACCTTGCTAATATTTGCCCCATCTTCCCTGTGCTTCAAGAGAAGTCGAGAAGGTTGCAGTATTTATCCAGGGCCCCATCTTAAGCCGAAGCTCTCATTGCTTTGTGAATACGATAGTGATCATACCAATCCCTCAGGATCATTTTAAAAACCAAGTGAGATAAATGCTTTGGAAACCATAAAGTGTCTAAAATACAGCAAATAGTCATTATTCTTTTTTAAATTCCAGCAAAAACCCACAGATTCAGTCTCAATGAGAGAAATTAAGATGAATAGGGGCAACACAGATTTCTGTGGACACCAGAGCTGTGAGATGCTCCAGGATAGCGGGGCTCTAGGATAAAAGAACTTCGGGAAAAATAGCAAATCGTAGCACCTTCTTGAAGATCCAAACATATCTGTGTATTATAGGCTGTGAGAAGCCCTGTTATAAAGACACTGACTGAACTTTGTCATCTTTCCAAAGCACATTGATCATGGAAGCCTTTCTACTACAGAAAGGCCTAACACGCACGCATGAGCAAGGCAGGCTCTCGTTGAGGAATCCCGATGTTCTGAAGAGACCGAATGACAGAAGAGCCCTACATGGGGCTTTCCTAGCCACAGGCACAGTGCAAGCACTAAACCTCACCCCATGGCCATCCCAGAGCAGCACATTAAAACACACGTTGAAGTAATTACAATCCAAAATAAGCTTACTTTACTTAATAATGTGTCATAAATAGTAACTTTTTTTACACTTAGGAATTAGCTGAAAAATCAATAAGTGGAAGGCCTATTATGGAAATCGGTAATGAGACATATGTCATAGTCTTATTTTAAGTAGAATGGGCTCATATCATAGACATGAGCTTGAATATTATTTCCAACTTCCCTTAGCCTCTGTGCTATCTTCTATAAAATGGAAATGATACCAGCCACGATGGCAGATTATAAACATCTGGCCACTGAAGAAATACGTGTTCCCTTTTGCTGTAGCCACAGCCCCCATCCCAGGGATGAAGAGTCTGTTGAATGAGAACCACGTGATCACCCTGCAAAGTTTCAACTATTAGTGCTGAAAGAAATTCTATTTTCTAGACCCACTTTATGCCTTAAATATTAGCAATTACGGTTGATAGATCACAGAATTTTAGAGCTGGAAGGGGTCCAGTAGGTCATTTAATTAAAACTTCTCAATTTGGGGTTAAAGAGACTGAGGTTTGGGTCCACCCATGACTTGTCGGAAGTTGGTGGCAGGTGGCAAGCAGAACCTGTTCTCTCTGGCTCCTCACTTGGTAATTTGCAGAATTCCCCAGTGCTTCTCCTTGGTTGAAACAAAAGTTTATCCAAGTTCACGCAAAAAATCTAGGGTTTAAAAAAGGCAAGAGTTTCAATACTACTCATTTTCTTGAGCATATCTTAAAACACAAAAGAAGGGATGAATCTCATTGTGCCTTCATTTACATCACATTGCTTCTTCCAATTTCTACAAATAAACAAGAGCTCTGCAGTATTTCAAATGGCCAAAACAGAGTTTGTTCCATACCCAATGCCGCTGCCCTTTGACTGGACTCTCACCTGGAAGGCTGGGCCAGGAGTTGCCCACACTGGCCCCAAGGGGGGCCAAGGCTTGGGGTGTGTTTCCGTCACCTGGAAGACAATCGGCAGAACCTGCCACGTGTGCACGGGAGATGCCTCTGTGTATTTTTACGCGGTTTGTAAAAGAGAGACAGCCAAAATGTTTTTACTGCACAGCAGGAACTGTTTCATGTTGGAGTGTTGGAAAGAAAAAGAAGAAAAAGAAAAGAGAGGGAGAAGATTTAAGACCGGCTCACAGATTGAAATGGTTAATGCCTTCTCGGGGCTGGAGAGCAAGCGCTCTGGGCTCAGAACCCTCCCTTGGCCTCCGCGTCTCCAAACGTCGCCTTGCAGGTGCCAGGATCCCATGTCACAGGCCTCTGCCACCAGCTGGGTGTGAACCCTGGAGACCAGGTAGGGCTCAAACGCAAGAGGAGACCAGGAAGACCATTTCAACCAAGGCAGGGTGAGAGCAAAGCCAGGAGGGGTGGAAGGTCACGTGGAAAGTCACAGGAATGAGGTTGGAAAGGAAACTGGCACCCAGCTGGGGACAGCCCCCAATGCAGGCCCCAGGGTGCGGAAGCTGCCTCAGGGACAAAAGAGTTACAATGAAATTTCATGCTTGGAACAGCTGTTTGCAGTTTGGAGCACGTTTTCACACCTCGAAGTCAGCAGCCTCCAAACGACCATGTGTTTAGCTCATGGAGACAGGACAAGACCTTGGGTAGGGCAGGGGTGGGGCCCTTGGTGCTGGCTGGGAGGGTCAGTTTGAAGAATGGTCTGGACCAGGCCTTACCAATTGGTATCAGTCAAGGCTTTTGTGGTCTTTGTTGCATATTCTTCTTTGTTTTGTTATTTGGTTGGTTGGTTTTTACCACCCTTTATGAATATATTCTTAGCCCAATGGCTATAAAAATGGGCTAAGGGCTGGAACTGACCACTGGCTACAGTTTGCTGACCACTGGCTTTGAGCCTGGATGCAGGGAGCCTTTCAGAACATGCAGAACCAGCCCGGGTGAAGCACGGGGAGGGCCTGGGCTGGGAGGGAGGAGAAAGACTGAGAGCCCAACCCACAGAGGCAGGGATGGGGCAGTGACATTCATCAGGAAATCGACCCCCAGAGGCGCCAGCCCCCTGCACAGCACCTGGGATAGGCCGGTGTCCCAGCGCTAGCCTCCCACCGAGCAGCCCCTGCACACCTTTCTTGACCAGGGTGTGGAGGCGAGATCTGAAGGTGGCTGGGCAGCAGTGGGAACTGGCACAGAACCACTTCCGGTAGGATTGGTGCATCGGCACGAGCCCAGGGCAAGGCTGGTGAACACAAGAGGAGACCTCCAGGCCGCACAGGCCTCTGCAAGGCTGACATTCCCTCTCCCATCAGTGGGCCACCATGGGGAGGGGAGACATGCAGTGAAGCTCCAAGCATAGGCAGAGCATGAGATGTACCTAGCAGGCAGCACACGCTGACACGCCATGGCCAGGTGTGCGCTCAGTGTTTTCCATGCCTCGCTTCGTTCCCCACCATATCCCCACGTGTGACTGACTCTCACCACCCCTACTCCTGGCCACATAAGTTAACTACAGCTTAGACACACAACCACAGAGGTAGATAGTGACAGCGACTCACTGACTCTGCCATCCCATAACCATTTCCCAACAGCAGGCCCTCAGACAACAGGCTTGCTTTGCTCAGCCTCAGTTTCCCTACCTGTAAAATGAAGATCATAATTGTAACGTGAAGGAAAAGGGAAGAGTCAACCCGATACTCAGACCAGTGCCGGCACCAGGTACGTGATCAGCATTTGCAGCGGTTTTGTTGTAGCCATGCGGCTAGCAAGGGGCAGAAACAAGATCTGGATCCTGACAGATCACTAGGTGGTCATAGAAAAAAATAATGACAATTCTGAGTTTCTAGATTTCCTCTTCTGGAAAATAAAGCTGAATATCCTTTCAGTCTTTGAAACAGGATGAAATGAAATAAATGTTTGTTAAGTGTATTTTACCATAGCAAGGAGTGTTTCTGCCTGGTTCGAGCATGATAATAACACACACCTGAGAGCAGGAGAGAAGTCACAGTCAGAGAACTGGCCAGTTTGGACGCCAGAGGACGATGTGCGTCTGGCAGAGAGGAAGACGGGGAGAGGGGGGAGGTCCCCGGGAGGCTTCCCAACGCCCAGCACCTTCCTGCATTTCATTCCCACTCCGGGTAAGTGTACTACCTGTTTTTGTGCAAAAGAGAAATCTGAATTCCAGAGAAGTGAAGAAATTTCTCCAGGGTCATGTAATCACCAAATGATGTCTGATTTGACAATCCCTGCTCTTTGTGCCACACCACGGTTTAGGCAGCTGTTCAGAAGAACGGAGGAAGAGGTGTCAGCAGTGGAAACACCCTTGAAGGCGGTCAGATTTCATAGGTAAACACTAGCCTTCCCCGTCCGCCACTCCCATCCCCACCACTTTGGATAAGGGGATTTATTGTCAGCAAGGCTTATGCATGTGTCAGAAGAGTGCCCGAGCACAGTAATCTAAGTGGCAGACCCCCAGGATAGGAAGGAGGGAGGCTGCTCATGCTGACAGTTGGAGAAAATTCTCCGCGTTCTGTGAAATATGCGCTTGTCAAGGGAGGGTGAGATGGCTGGAAACCACAGCCAGGCAGTCACGGCAGCGAACCTGAGCAGGGAGGAGCTTCCCAGGACATTCTGAGGGCTCGTGCCTTGTCCACACATCCCCTCCTGTGGCCTCCCTGTCCTTCGACCCAGCCACATCGAGAGCAGAAATCCTCCCCTATTCCACGAGCCAGGTACTCGCGGTGACAGTCCTCCGGCTTTCTGTGCTTATGAATCATCTGTGGAACTTGTTAAAATATAAATTTCCAGACTCTCACAGGAATTTTGATTAAGCCTGAAGATTCCCAGCAATTTGCAGTTTTCTCCAGCTTGCTGACCAGGTGATCTGGGGCACACATGAAGACACATTGGCCCAGGGCTCCATTGCATCCTGCAACTAATTAAACAATTGCAGGTGCCCAAAGAGCTCACAAGAAGGGACAGGGATCGTGCAGAGCATAGAACAGGGGATACATTCAGGGTCGGAAGTCAAGGAAGCATCTGCGAGAAGGTCGCATTTCAGGTGAGACCTGAGCCAGGGGATTGGAAACAGTCAGAGAAGAGCCTTCCAGGCGGAGGAAACTGTCTCAGGCGTAGGTTTGGAGGCCGAGGAGATCACAGCATGTTGGAGAACCTGAAAGAATGTCAACAAGTCTACATAGCACGGAAAGGGAAGGAGGAAGAGGCTGGAGACGTACCAAGGACGCAGGCAGGAGTCTGAGTGGGCAGCACCTCGTGTGCCGTATGAAGACGTCGGATTTTATGCCAAGGTCCATGGGAAGCTGCGGGACTTTTAAGCAGGGGATCGTATGGCCAGACGTGTATATTTAGTTATCCTCGCTGCTCTGTGGGAGGTGGCTGGGGCAACGTAGGGTTCCAGCGAGAGGCTGTCAGCCAGAGCCAACCAGGTGATAGATGAGAGTGGTTTTAAATAGGAAGAGGGCAGTAGAAATGGAGAAAGAAAAGAAGCAGATGTGAAAAGTACTCAGGAAGGGAAATCCACAGGCAGGGTGGAGGCTTGGACGCAGGACAGGAAGGTGTCAACGTGGACTCTCAGATACTTAACCTGGGCAACCAGGAGGTCGTTGGTGACATTTACCCAGATGAGGGGCACAGGAGGAGGAGCAGGCGTGAGCTCCGCCAAGTCCAGGTAGGGACCTGGTCTGCATCTCACTGCTGCCTCCCTTGGCATCCTGCACACAGCCCGGCATACGTCAGAAGCTGGAGATAGCTCCAGAGACAGTGAGTAAGGATGGAGATGTACGTCTGGGAAATGTTGAGTTTGAGACCCCTGCGAGACGTCCTAGTGGAAATGTCACGTGGAAGAGCGACCTAAATATAGGCACCTGGAATTACAGCAGAGAGGGCTGGGGAGAGAGATCCTGCCACTTGGGGTTGTCGGGATAGGTAGCTAGTACCTGAAATCATGGACACATTGCAGATAACTAGGGATTGTGGACTGGAGAGAGGAAAGAAGAGGGGAGGAGAGAGCACAGCCTTGGGGAGAGTCTTGTGGGGGGTGTTGGATGGGAACAGACAGCGAACAAACCCAAGCTCAAGGTGAGACCGGATCTTCGGCCCAAGGGAAGCCCAGGTATCAGAACTGGACCCCATACCAAGATGAACTACACAAAAGCTTCCACTGGGCTTTGCTTCTGGAGGAAGCTATTATTTATTATAGAGCATCATCTACATTCTCCCCTAAATTTGAAAGGGCTAAGGGAAATTTATAGGGGACCTACATGGCGCCAGGCACCTTATAAATGTTACGTGTAAATGAAACGGTATCAATTGCTTCCCATGTGCAAGGCGTCCGTGCTCAGCATTTCACATTATCTCATTCAATCCTAGCAACAGTCCTGCGTGGTCGGTATTAGAATCCTCACTTTTCCAATAAGGATGCTAAATGCCAGAGCGTTTAAGAGACTCACCCAAGCTCACACAGCCAAGTGGTGGACCCTGGATTCAAACCTACTTCCCTAGAATCTTCCCCACGTGCCTATCTGTGCAAATGTCTATAAGAACGGAAAAGGGCGGACTCCCGGTGAGTACAGACTGGAGATAGAGAAAAGTAACCATGCAAAGTCAAAGCATTTCGTGTTCCTTTGTAGCTGAATAAACGGAGCCTTTGAAAGCCCAGCCCTTCCTCCTGAAGGCTGGCGTGAGCGGCCCTGGCGGGACCCCAGGGGCTCCCTTCCCTGGCCTCCGCTGAGATCTGCATAATCCCTCCTCTGCTACCTGAGCACTCTCCCTGCCTGATTTATGGGTGTGTTTGCTGTGCTTAGAGCATAAATCTCCACCCCCAGGACATTTCAGTTCTGGTATTTATTGACCAAAGACAACTTGTGTTAAAAAAAAAAGTTTTGAGATTTTGCCAGATAATCACTGCAGAATATTTGAGAAAACATGGTGTCCTCTGGTGAATGAAATTCTGCAAGTAGTCGATTTAGCTACTGGGGCAAATACCTTCCTTTCTACTATTTTATGGCTTTTTTTTAGGGGGGTTGTTTTGTTGTTTTAATGAAAGAGGCAGATTCTTCCTATGCGTGTCTTTATCACCTCACCAGTCCATCAAGGGAAAACCGAGAAGAGGAATTGTCAAAAGACATTTCCCTCGGGGCCTAGGAAAGCTGTTGATTCTTTTGAACCAGAACTTTCGGCCAAATGTGTCTCAAAAGCAGTCAGGTGGCAAAACACCTGGAGAAGGACTGTGACACTGATGCTTCAGTGTAAAAAACCAAAGATACAAACGTGAGCTAAATCTGATACTGATGCCAGATTCTAGTACAGACAAGCTTAAGACTTTAAAGAACATTATTGGAGAAAAAGTCAAGAAAACTCTCATCAATTAGCTTTGCTTAGAGTAAGCACATGTGTGTCCTTGTGCGTGGCTGTGTGCATTTGAAAAATACTGTCAACCGTCAATATTAAGGATAGACCACTTATTCAGTTTAAAGAAAAATGGTGTTCCTTGCTGGAACACAGATGGGAAACCATTGTTTTAGATAAAGGTTCCAAACTTTCTCAAGTCTACACAGCTCAAGAAAGTCAGAGAACAGAGGTTGGTATAAGAACACATAGAAACCATCAAGAGTCACCCCAGGACTCTGACAACCTGGAAAGCAGGTGTCTCTTTTGAAAAGACAGTCATTCCTTAGGTCCGGGGGCTACAGCCCTGTTGGAACATGGACCCAAGATTTCTCAGATCTGCTGATCTCTCAGCAGAAGCTGAAAATTCTGATTTTAAGGTGGTGAATCCAAGTTTTAAATGTCTATTGATAATTAAAAAAAAAAAAAAAAAACAGTGTGAGGACCAAGCAAAACACTTCTGCAAGCCAGACCTGACAAGGGCAGCCTGCTGTGGCTGTGGCCAAGGTTAGACTCTTACGGTGACTTCAGAAATGTGGGGTGTTGTTAACAATTGCTGTTCCGTGGAGGAAGACATTGGTCCCTGATTTTTTGTAATTATTCAGGTTGACTGTTTGTGGCTGGGCTCAGATGTCTGATGCTTTAAGAAACCTAAAGAGGCTGGCAGGAGCTGAGCCTCAGCCACTGTCCCTGCCCCTGGATGAGGCCCTAGCCCATTCTTTCTCCTGAAATTCTGGACCTGGGACTGGTCCCAGGGGCTGGGCCTGCCCTTTTCTCCACTTGGCTGTTGGCTTTGATGTCTACTGGTGATAATAACAATAATAATGACGGCAGCAGTTTTATTGGCCAACCATCACCTGAAAGTTGTAGTGTTCAGTTCTTTACCCCATCATCCCATCCCATCTTCTCTTCGAGGTCAATGCTGTGGTCACCTTCATTTTGCAGATCGGAAGCTGGGGAGATTAAGACGCACACCCGGGCCCACTCACCTGGTAAGTGGCAGATCCACCATCCAAGCCCAGCTTTGTCTCTCTTCTGAGCCCATGCCCATGTCCTGCCACCCACCTGCTCCGTGCACAGCTGTGCTCTCCTGAGCCACTTCCCACTGCACCTGCCTGGGCTCCCCCATTCTCCTGTAGCCCCCCTGGCCTCTGTGCACTCTGGTCTCCAACCTCAAGGCTCCCCTGTTCTTGGCTCTGGGTTTTCTACCCCAGCATTGACAGCTTGCATCCGCCTCCCCTTGATGGGCGTAAGTGAGGTGTCCTCCATCTCTATGTGATATGTCCCCATGGGGGGACAGAGGACACATCCCTTGAATTGTTTCCAGAGTTCACAGTGAGGCCTCTGATCAGTTGTATGCAGTTTTCTACCAACTATCTCCCAAGCAGTAAAAGTTGAACTTTAGGAGCCAGATTTAGACAATTCTCTCTCTGTCCCCCACCTCCAATCCGCTCTCTCTCCAAACCCTGTGGATTCATCCTGCAAGTCTCTGATCCCGTCGGCTCCTCCCCATCGTCACCGTCATGTCGGCAGCCCCAGCTCATGTCACCTCGCACCTGGCACCTCCAAGCCTTCCATCTTGTCCCTGCTCATCTGATCTTAATCACTTCTAGCACATTCTCCACAGTGCAGCCAGAGCAACCATCGGGGGCTGATGGTGACTCAGCTCTGCTCCCTACTGGTCCTCAACACGGCCGCCACTCCCCACCCTCGCTAACTCCTGCCTACCTCCCTCGGCTCATTTACATTTCAGCTCAAAGGCCACTTCCTTCACTGCCAAACTA
This sequence comes from Indri indri, assembly GCA_004363605.1. Taxonomy (NCBI): domain Eukaryota; kingdom Metazoa; phylum Chordata; class Mammalia; order Primates; family Indriidae; genus Indri; species Indri indri. The sequence goes on from RJWJ010002965.1 coordinate 64,722, forward strand.
TACAACGCAGGACCTCTTTATTGCATACTATTAAATTTCCCAGACTTATCCTTCGTAGCATCTATCACCATTTTAATTACATAACTGATTGCTTAACAGGGATAATGTCCGTCTCCCCTGCAAGAATTTAGGTTTCACAGGGAAAAGGATGGAGGTGTTTCCTCTCAGATCCTCCGTGTCTACACAGTGTCTGCAGAGAGGGAGAGAAGGGACAGAGAGGAAAAAGGGATTCTTTCTTCAAGATGCGAGTGAGCAGTAGAAAGTCCTTCCATGTCCAAGTGAATTGCTTTGGCTAGAAACGCATTGACTCACCCCAGATACAGATGGCTTTTCTCTTTGAGAGTGTGACAGTCTCATTACACCTATAAGCCCCATGTCCAGAATCATCTTTGCAGGTAAACACTAGTAGCCTGTTGAGATTTGGAATCTTAATCTTTGGAAGGTGAGATCGGTTCCTTCATTGGGGGAAGTTTTGCATTTGGATTTCACTTGCTAGCGTCACCACATCCATTACCCCTGAACACGGGGACAGCGTCCATTGGGTGCAACATGCCCTCTCTGTCCAGGGCACACACAGCAAGGGTGTCAGCAAGAACCACCGTATTTCATGCCACCCCACCACATGGATCCATGCAACTTCTCATTGCCATGCTTTTTACAAATTAATAAATTAACCTATCTTGCATAAATTCTGTTCTTACAGAAATATGGGACCTTTACCCCAGATCACAGGTGTGGGAACTCACAGTTGCAATGATATCAACCTAATTTGGTTGGGGATTACAGAGGAGGGGACCAAAACCTGTCCGCTTGCTGGCGTGCGGCTCACTTGATAAATAGCACCATTCTCTTCAACTTTGTAGGTGTCACGGCTCTGATAAGTTTGTTCGGGAGAAGAAATGGGGAAGAGGTTTGCAAAGGGCAAAGGGGTTGGAGCCCAGGGGGAAAGCAGAGGGCCACAGACAGAAGTGCTCACAACTCAGAAGGCCTGCATCCCTGGCTGCGCCATCACGGGAGACGCACGTAATTATCAAGCAGCCCAGAGAGGTCTCTGAATGGAGCCCACAAATAAAACTCCCCGCTTCCTGGTGAAGCCATCTTGATCCCTTTCCAGAGAAAACAATGAGTCTGAGTAACCTTTTAATGCAGCTCACTTTCTCTCACTGATACACTGGATAATTATTTATTTTGTTGTCTAATTAGTTAATTAGGCTGGCGTTGTGTTTTAAGTTGAAAATCCTGTTGTTTAGGTACTAGAAAATGGCTTTTTGTTTGTTTGGGGTTTTTTGCAGGGTAATGGGGACTTATTAATTGAGTGGCTGGCTCCGGGTGAAGCTGCTCAGGGACCCAGTGCGGGTGTTTCTGGGAGTGAACTGATGCGTTAGCCGTGGAAGGCTGTGTTCAAAATAGGAGCACCTGGGTGCAGGCAAGGCTTGGTGGACACTTTCAGTTGTCATTTCATTTCCTTGTGTTTATACTGCAATTTACAGTTTGCAAACCTGTTCACTTAAAATAGCTCATTTAGCCCCAACTAAAGAACCTTTGGGATGTGTTTTATTACTTGTAATTTACAGATGAGGCAGCCGAGGGTCTGGTCCGTGGCTGGCCCAGGCCCCTCGCTGTCCTGCGATATGAGCTGTCTGTTAAATAGGGTGGTAAAAAGGAAAATTAAAGACAGTGCGCCCTGTAGTAGAAGGTCCTAGGTCTGAATCCAAGCTCCTCCACTTTTTTATTTCATCCAACAGTCAACGAACACCAGCCAAGCTCCTGTCTGGTCCTGGACACTGCACGTGAGTAACACAGGGCTCCTTGCTGCCCTGGGACGGTCTGTGAGGGTGGACGTCCCTCGCAACGTTAGCCGACCTCTCTGTCCGACTGGGAGCACTCCATTTCCCTTGGAGGACCCTCACCAGGTTGAGAAGCAACAGCTGTTAGGCGCCAGATGCAGCGTCAGCACCCGGGAGGTGCGTAAGGATGGAGCGAGTCTCGTTTCGACCCCAGGTCCCTCACTCAGTTCATTAGAACCCGGGCACAGGCTGAGCTCATCCTGTGAACCACCCCCACCAGGGCCCTCTGCAGCCTCCCGGCGACGCTGTGCTCGTCGGCACGTTTTGCTCCCTGCGCAAGCGCCGGCCTTCTGCCCGCTGGGTTCTAGCGATTCTCACAGTCTCCCTTCCAGAACCACCTTTCTTCCCCGACTGGCAGCTTGGCCCACAAGGCAGGCCCTGTGCTCAGAGCTCAGTGGGCCGCCTGCTGGTTTTCCAGTTACTCCATCTCATTTCACATGGTTCTGTGAGGTGGGTGTGTGAGTTTTCTAGGACAGTGGAAACAAGGTAATGCAGACCAGGTGCCTCGAACCGCAGACGTTTATCCTCTCCCAGTCCTGGAGGCTGGAGTCTGAGACCAAGGTGTCGGCAGGGCTGGTTCCTTCTGAGGATGCAAGGGAGAATCTCTTCCCTGTCTTCCTCCTGGTTCCTGGTGGCTGCTGGCCATCTTGCCGCTCCTTGGCTGGTAGGAGCATCGCTTGATCTCTGCCTTCAACCTCCCATGGCTCTCCATGCGCATGTCTCTGTGTCCCAATGTCCCCTTCTGATGAGGACATCAGTCCTGATAGATTCGGACCCCCCTACCTCGAATCTTAATTAACCACGCCTGTGAGGACCCTGTTTTTTAATAAGGTCCCACTCTGAGGTCCTGGGGGTTAGGGCTGCAACATGTGATTTTGAGGGGACACAATTCAGCCTGTCACAGTGGGTATTACTTTTTCCATTTCTTGGGGGATGACGTGAACCCCAGAGAAGCAATGTGCACCAGGTCTCAGAGCTAGTTTTATGGCAGAGCCACTCTAGACCAAGTCTCCCAACAACTCCAGGCAGCAGAATCTTTTTTCTTCGACAAGTGGCCTCTCTAAAAACCAGACAGGCCAGGCAGGCCTTGGCCTGGAGCTAAGGAGACTCTGGCGGGTTCCCACAAGGTTGGCCTGTGCTGTCCCTGTGGTAGGTTGTGCCCAGGACAGTTCGAGGATCTGTCTCAGGAAAGCATCGGCCATGGCTTCCTTATGGCCAGGAGGCTGGTGTCACTTCTCCTGTTTGGGGTTTTTTTTAAATCAGAACTCCAAAGTTCGGGGACAAGCTGGCTCCCGGGAGCCCACGCCACCTCACTCAGGTGTGTGCTCACCTGGCACCTGAGCCTTCAGGGATCTTATCAGACCTCCCCTTCACTCTCCTGAAACATGTTCCACATTGACATGTCATTGGGCCACTGCTCAGGCTGTTCCTGAGCCTGCCGACTGCCCTCTCTGCCTTCCAGAGCCAGCTAAGCACCATCTCTCCGCCTCTGCTGGCCGCACTGCCTGCACCTGCGGGCAGGATGAATGCTTCCCTCAGCTTCCAGTGTTGCCAAAATGCCACTTTGTATCACTGCGTATTGCATTGGAATGATTTTGGCTCCTCTCCCGGCTTCCACCTTTAGACTGTCCTGCTTCTAAATATGTGTTGACTTTGAGTTTTAAGTCCCTTCTAGCAGGTCCGTCTTTGTATTGTCAGCACCAGGCATAGGTAGACCTTGCAAATAATGGGGGCAGAATAAATGTCACTTGAGAATTGTTGTGTCCGTTTCTGGGGACTGGCCTTCAAGTGGAACATTGCTGGGGAAACAGGATCTGATTTAGAGAAGTGTTACCAAAACCATAAGGGACAATTCAAACTCAAGGCACAGGAAGGACATTTGAAAGAAAGACCAAAGGCAGCCTAAATAAGAGGCGGTTCAAAGGGCCTAAGACCATACATAGGTTTCAAATGGGAAGGGCTGTGCCAGGTCAAACGGAGTGAATGCCACCCACCGGCTACCGATCCTGCCAACAGGATTGGAACACACAGCCTACAGGGGATCAGGTTTTAGTTCAACATTTGGAAAAAGCTCCTCATGAAGTTGTCAAAAAATAAAGTAATAAAAAAATAGCATAAATAATAAAATAAAGCAAAAAAGCCACACTTCCCCAGTCTATCATGATATTTCCAAGTCTAGAGCAGAGTTTCCCAACCGAGGGTAATTTTGTCCCCCAGGGGACCTTCGGCAGTGTCTAGAGACATCTTTGGTTGTCCCACTGTGGGGAACGTACTATTGGCATCCAGCGGGCTGAGGGCAGGGTTGCTGCTGTACATCCTACAATGCACAGGGCAGGCCCCACAGCAAAGAATTGTCCAGCCCCAAATTTTAACAGTGCTATGATTGAGAAACCCTGCTCCAGAGGTATTTAATCCCTAAGCGGACCCTATATTGGAAGTACAGCATGAAGCAGTAGAGTTTATCATGCCCAAGACTGACCAGGTGAGGTGGTTAAAAATGCATACTCCTGGGTCCCAGCTCCTAGAGAGAGTGTTCCAGTGAGTCTGGGGTACGCATGGGAGCCAGCTGTATGTTAACAAGCATGCCTGGTAACCCTGAGTATTAATAGGAATTTGGGGCCCACACTCTGAGAAATATCATGCTGGATGACCTCTGAGGTCCCTCCAACACGGAAATCTCCCAACTCCAGGAGAGAAACAGCAGAAAGGTAAACAGCATTTCCCTCATTACCCACCTTCAGAAAACACTGTTTAAAGGGCCCAATTAATTAGTATTTTTAAAGAACTTGGAGATCTATTTTTTAATAAGAAAATGAACATAAGTGCAAAGCATCATGACTACTCATTATTTAATTTAATGATTTGTGAAGATTCTGTTGCCATGGCAACTGAGCACTATTTATAAAAATTAAGAACATAAAGTATAAATAATAATATTATTACAAGCAGAAGGGACTCGAACCTCTCAATCAGAAAGGAATAATTTCCAGATGGAAAAAAAAAAAAAAACATTGTTTGCATCACATATGGGGAAGGGTGCTGGCGAATTTGCATTTGCACAGTGTTCTAGAGGGAGAAATTAGGTCGAGATGATGATTTTATGTCATTTGCATGACAGTCTGTGTCTTTGTTCCACGGGGTGTATCAAACCCGTTTCATGATTCAGGAGAGCGAGGGCGGGGCTGGTAACGATGTCAGAGAAGGCACAGAGGCAGGGGCGAGATGTCGCCTCTGGATGTCACCCCACCCACCCCTCTCGCTGTAGGGTGACAAGCCAGCTTCCCAGTGGTTCCTACACTGAGGGAGGGCCAGGCCAGAATGTCCCCAGTTACTGATGGGCAGGCCCCATTTGACTGAGCCCACATTAATTTAATCAGTATGTCCGAGCATCATGTGCTAAGGTAGTTGAGGCCAAAGGAGCTTGGGCAGCCAAGGAGGCTGAGACCGAGGCCCGTGGGGCAGAACTGCTGCCTTCAGAGTTGGCAGCCAGATTCCACTGCCCCATGATTAAGGATTCATGTCATCAAGCGCAGGATCCCCGAGTTTAGGACAATGGGTTCCACCAAGGTGACCCATAAGGGGCACTGAGGCCAAGTGTTCAACCAGGGTCATGCACCCAGCAAGCTGGTGGCAGAGGAAGTAGCATAGCCCAGGTATGGTGATTCCCAGCCTAAGACCCGTCTCCCTGGCTCTTCTCCCCTTGCTGTCCTCCCCGGGCCCTCTACAGAGTAGCTGCCACCGCCAATTACTAATTGGCACTTCTTCCACCATCCTGGCGCTGTCTTGACAATCACCAACATATTCTAGCTAGAATCAGGCCGGATGACACTAAGGGATTGTTCTGGTGGGGAACCACACAATGTCAAATCCACTGAAACCATTTGCTTCCCAACGGAGTGGCTTGTTGATCACTAATTGTGTTTATACTAGGGATTTCCGCTTAAATGCTCTTCTCCTCCGCATCGCCTGTCCAAAGCCTGTCCATCCCACAAGGACTAAAATAAGTCACTACTGACTCCAGAAATCCTTCCCTGATGCCCCCTGCCACACATTGCTGGAAAGCAGAGAGCAAGAGGGCTTTGACAGAAAAGCTCCTGTCGAGGAAAGAATGCGCTGGCTTTTGTGCTTGCGTTCAAGTTGGTTCTGAGCTAGCCTCGGCACACAGGCCTGCATCTGGACAGAGACGTGAACAGTAGGCTCTGATGGCCGTCAACATGAACCCCAAAAGAGCTAACCCAACTATAATCTTCTTGTCCCCTGAATTACTTCAAATTAAGATGCTTTTAAGGATGCAGGGTTAACCAAAACATATTTCAGGCACTGATAGCAAATGGAATGTTTACAGAATATAATTGCCTTTCCTCGCCATGACAAAGGGAATTAGGTCTCTACAGAGCCGGTGCTAAGACGAATACTTGAACGCAGCCGGTTAGCGTCAGGTGAGACATGCCAAAGCACATGTAAAGGGGGAACATGCTTGAGCAATTGAACTCACACTCCATTACTTCACCCCTAAAAAAAATTTAATTTATTTTTTAAAAAGGCAAGTTTGTTAGGCAGTGAAATTGGGGTATACATCGTCCAATTAAAAAGACAGCAAACACTCGTTAGCGTATGGGCAGGGCTGTTCCCACCACAGTTGACTCGAGAGAAGGAAAAGGAGAAAGAGAAGAAGCCTCCAGAGTTGGAGGAACGGGCTCTTCCTCCAAAGGCCATCCGGCTATGCATGCAATGGATGGGCGCACTGGCGGTTCCGGTGACCATCCGCAGCCTGCTGAGACCAGGGTCTGCTGGGCAGAGCACAGGGAGTCAGTGCCCACCCCGCCATCTTCTTTTCCCTCCTGTGGCCGTAAAGGTCACACGTCACACTGCTTTTGATGCAGATAACCTCCTCTCTCATGTCTCACTGCAGAACCATTTTGGAGGAGGAGGAGGAGGAAGGGGTTTGTCCACACCAATTTATAAACAGGAAACTTGGCATCCAGAGAGGTTAGAATTGCACAGAAAGCCGGAGCCTGACCGTGCCCACCATGCCCTAACACCTTGAACTAACAATTCTTTTCCTATGTCAGATCTCCCTGCATCCCAAAGTGGGGGAGCCTCCAGCAGAGCCCACATCGCAAACCTATCAGCCCCTCTGGCTTTGCCATCTGCCTCTCAGCCTGCTGTATTGATCCCTTTACCTCCTGCCTAATCGATCGCCTGACGATGTTCCTCCACGGCCCCCCAACACTGTTGAGGGATATGCCCGCCCCGCCGCACAGATCTCGGGCTCCCCAGGCTGCCGTCCACACCCACCCATGAAAGTGCGTCTCTCTGTCTTCTCTCTGGAGAGAACCCCAAGCCAAGTTGTGCTCCGATGACTCTGCACGCACCCCAGCAGCACTTGACCCTGAGATTCAGGAAGCAGAGGGTTCAGTCCACGTCAGCTGACACACGTGTGAGGAAGGCAGCATCCTAAGGACCTCCAGGCCCGTGTGAGCCCTGGCAACTCAGTGCTGCCTTGGGAAACTTGAGCAAAATAGTCCTCTGGCATTTTATGTCATATCAATGACTAAACCACTTCTTCCTCAATTATCTTAGTTATTTTTCTGTTCTCAAATATCTGAGTTATTTATGCTCAATGATCAGACACATTTTATGACATTATTTCTTCCAAATAAGAAAAGGAGATTTAAAAAAATCAAGGTGGTTGATGTGTGACTAGCTGTAGGGATGGATTTTGTGGCAAGCAGTGGCATCTTGCTCTGAGGACAGACCCCAGGCCCCAGGCCTACGAGGCAGGCTGGCAGCTCGGACCGGCAGGAGAAGCACCATGAACCTTGTGGGTTTTCTTCACCGCTTTGGCCTGAGTCCATTTGCTCCACTGGGTTTCATCAATTGACAACCTGAAACCTTGTCTATTAGGACCTGGCTTAGGTGGATGGTGGGAGATTTGTTTTCATTTTTCCTCAAGGGAAAGGGAGGGAGATGAGGAGGGGAGGGTGGATCTGTTTGGCTTGTTTGAGTCACATAAATACTAATTCATCAAAGGTTAGAAAATGATGCGTTTTCCATGGAGATACTGTAGGCTCCTTGCCCGGCATTCAGATAAACATTTATTTAGGCAGATAGTTTATGAATTATACAGTGCTTTTTAAGAAAATGGGGTGGTAGAGAAAAAAATTATAGCATCCTGAAGTACTTGCCTTGGTTCCATCAGAAGGGAATGAGGATTTCCTAGCAGGGAGCCCAGTGTTCCTGAGGCTGAGGTGCCCCCACCTTGATAGCCTTGGCCAGCACAGTAAAGGTCAAGGTCTCCTGGCCTCATAATATAATAGAGCTGAAATGGGTTGTTTTAAGACTGGAAGGAAAGCTAAGGAAAACGAACATGTGCATATACACCCAACATGTTTTACGCAGTTTCCAATGTGCATAGGCTACTTCAAGGCCGCTGGGAACATCCTAAGGGCCCTTGGCCTCCAGTTAAAGAGTCCTGCTTTAGCTCAAATGCCTTATTTTACAGATGTGGAAATCGGAAGCTAAGCCCAGAAAGGGCAGTTCAAGTAGCAAGTCCATGGCCAGCCTGGCCAGATGTGGGTTGGAACCTTTCTGATTCCCGATCCTGTAGCAGAGAGAAAACAAAACAACAAAAAAATCTAAATCCACAGGCAGAGGCATTCCTGGGAAGAACCAAAGTTATATCTGAGATGGGGTCGCTCAGAGCTCTCTGACCGAGAATCTGCACCCTCCAGGCTCTCGGCGGTCCCTGTAAGTCTAGAGACGTCCTCACACCCTCCCCTTCGTGCTTAGTGCAATACCTGCTGTCATCATTTGGGTAATATTAGTTGAATTAACTCAATAAAACATGCTAATTTCTACTCCATGCCTAAACTCAAGGATGCAAAGATGAGTAAGAAACAGTGTGATGAAGAAGTCGGGAACAAAGAAAGAAAGAAACTAAACAATTGTGATCCATGTGGTTTGTAATGAAACAGAGGTAGGCTGTCAGGAACATGTCAGGAAGAGGGAGGAACAATTATTTCTGCTGGAGATGCAAAAAAAAAAAAAAAAAAAAGAAGCCTCATTTTGGAAATAAGTTTTGACCTAATTCTTGAAATACAAGTAAAAGAAGGGTTATCACATTGATTAGGGTTCATAATAAATTTAAGTAACCAGAAGAAAAGAAGGACACACGGAAAGTAGGGAGGGAAGAGGGAGAGGCAGAAAGAACGCAAGTACCCGGTTAAGAAGACAGAGGTGACTCCAGGCGCTCTGGCTGGGGGAGTGGACACCGGCGGCTGGCTCTGCAGGGCCACAGAACTGCTGCAGATCCAAGCAAGAGGGTGGTGAGAACGCCCAGGGATTTTCAACAGCTGGAAGCCACCGCCACCAGGAAAGGAACCCCAGACCTGGGTCCATCTGGTGGGAGCTGGAACCACAGTGACACTCCCCAGTGGGAGCTGGAGTCACAGAGGGACGTAACCCCTGTTGGAAATGACATCGGAGAGCAACAGAGAAAAACGCTGGCTTCTCCCCTTCTCGGACCCTCTAGTCTTCTGACAACGTCTCTGATCAGTCAACCCAAGCCAGAAGCAGGAGGCCAGTCAGGTCAGGAAAGCTCAGCTCAGGGCGGATCAGTTCCTCACGAGGGCCCAGGGAGGCAGAGTGTGGTACTCTCCCCATTTTGCAGGCGAAGATGCTGAGACCTGGAGCCCTTAAGCCACTTGCCAAGGTAAGGTAGCTGCTTCGATCCTGTAGAGGACACATACGGATCTCTTTCCCCAGAGAATTTGCTCTAAACCATTTCACAAAACTGCCTCCCAACATCCAGCCTTCGCTAAATACTTTTCTCATCAATTTCCAAAGTGCTTTCCCTTCATTCCTGCTTTTCAGATTGGATTTATTTCTCAAACAGAACTTACCAGGCTCTTTGTTCTAATCCCAGATTGTATTAACTGGCAATTACTTGCTTGCTTTCAGGAGGTATAGCAAAATTTAATCTTTTTATAAAAAATTAAAAACAGCTATTATTTGTGATACCTTTGTCAGATAATTGAGTGAAAATAGCTTTTATCTTATTATGAGAATTATATTTCTGGCACTAAAATCGGAGGCCTCGTTAGACCTCAGGATCGGTGATCTCGGGGCAGCAGGCAAGGGTCCCTAGTCCGGACTGCGCACGCAGGACCTCGAGCTCATCTAAGATATGTGCTATTGACAAGAGCGTAGCCATTGCCAGCACCCCGAATCCAGATTGTTCCAAGCCCCTTTGGCAAAATAGGTGCCTCTGTTACAGGCAATTTGTGTTTCAAGGTTTCATCTTGGTCATTATTGCTGCTGCAGCTGATTTAAATATTTTAATGAATGATGTTATTGTCTCTGTGCCTGGGGGTCTTTTCAGCAGAGGTCGCAATTTGAAGGAGGAAAAAATATAGAAAAACAGCTCTAAATAAGTCAGTGGCAATGGATGACTCACACTGTTGTATGGCAAAACCCAGGCTAGAGTGTCACCGGGCACGAGGCTGACATGCTAATGAAGGGTGCCCCTGTCTCAGAGAGGGAGGGCCACGGGGGCACAGAGGAGAGTCACTTCAGGAGGGAGGGCCACCTCCCAAGAGTGTCTTCCTCAGATTGAGCCAAAACTAAGGAAACGGGGGTGGAGGGGTAAAGTGTTAAGCGGGTGCTCAGGATAATAGCATCACGTTCAAAGCCACTATAGGCACAGGGGGTCCCTGGGGTGGGGGAGCGGGAGAAAATGAATCCTTTAAATAATGTGAGGGATTCTGTCTCCTGTCCTCGCAAAGAGAATATGGTCCGATGTGGGCATGACTGGAGTGTTGTGACTTTTGTGTTCTTTTACTAGATAAGTCCCGATTCTGACATGCGTGAACGCCTCACCCAGGAGGGTGTGATTCCAGTGTTTACAGATGGGAATTTCTCACACAAGAGGCATCCAGACCCAGGGCCTAGCTCTGATGTTCTACCAAAGAAACGGTAGGATGCTCCACTACCGGGAAAACACTAGAGGGAATACATAGGATTATTGAGGGGTGGTCCATCAGCCTCCACGTGGCGGCCTCCAAGGGGATTTCAAGAGATGATGGCCTCGTGCAATCTTCACTTTCCATGACGACTTTGGAACCCCACCCTGTAGCGGTGGGCACTACAGCGCTGCAGCCGGCATCCACGGGGGCTCTGTGCTCACCACGCCCACGTGTGCGCTGGATCATGCATCGGCAGGTGTCCACCCAGCACTGTCTCTGCTGCGGGCAGTGACCAGGAGATGCTGGGACACAGTGATGACTGCACAGGCCGGGGCTCTACCCACCCAGTCTTTGGTGAGAGACGTAGGCAGTGAGCAAGAACACAAATGAATAAATAGTGCAAATTCAGGTAGCGATCAGAATTACGGCGAATAATGAAGCCCACTAAGGAGAGCGGGTAGGGGCTGTGACTGTGAATATTGGGACAAGGTGAACAGGCCCCTGAATGATGTAAAAGGGGAAGTCTTGCCCGGATCCAGGGAAAGAGGATCCCAGAAAAGGGGCCCTCAAGTGCGAGGAGGTGGTCACCTGTGAGGAATAACTCACACCACTGCGGCCTACTCTGTGTGATCCTCCCAGAAAACACTGGGGCGGCTGGGAGATGCGATTAACTTCATTTTACAGACCAAGAACCTGGACCGTGTGAAGTCCCTGCCTCCGGTGTGGCCAAGCCCAGCAGACGGGGCAGACGTGGGTGTGACCAGGGAAGGCGTTTCTGGGTGGAATCCAGGCACAGAGCTGACAAAAATGCAACTAGACAGAGGAGACCAGAGAACTAGAATCCTGGTTAGCCGAGGGTCAAGCCATGAGCATGAGCACACTTACTAAGACAAGCCTCGAACTGAAGGCCATTTGTCAAGACATGGTCAGTGCCAGAGAGTCTGTGTGACCAGGCAGATTCTGGAGTCAGGAGCCGGTAAAAGCACCAGGTCAAGTGTAAAGGCATTTTCAAGAGCCTTCCAGGAGCCTGGTTTCCTGAGATCTTACCTTGCTTACTTCTAAATCTACATGCAACAGCCTGTGACAGTTAGATGCACGTGGAAAGAAACTGTTAAAGTAGCGCTTGAAAAAGAATGATCAGAGGTCATTTGGAAGGAGAGGAAAGATAAAGCCATGGATGCTCTCAGATAAGGTGGCTGATACAATTGAGTCTTGGGTGGAGTGTCCAGTCCCTGGCAGTCAAGGCCAGGGTTAGATTGTGGGATTCCTGGATGACAGAGAATGGGAATGTTTCCTGGGAGATCATTGTCCAGCTCTGAATTTATTTTTTGGATCCTTACATAAAAGATACCTTTCTGGATGGCATTTTCACGGCCAGTACTTAGGTCAGCTTCTAGTGGGGAGGAATGATGTATCTGCGTGCAGTTGTCGACTAGCAGTCTGGGTGATTTCAGGGTGTGGTCAGGATGCCGGCCAGCTTCTGAGCCCCACCTGTGTCAGAATCCTGCCTGTTTGTTAGCCTTCAATTCTCCCCTAAACAATTCCCAGAGCATAGCCAGACAGGGCGGCTGCTTCCCATTGCCATGAAGGCCCTGGGCTTGCCATGGCCCGTGTAGACATGGAGAACTCAGGAGCTAACAAAGGAGGAATCACCCACCACCCACACCCTGCAAATTGCCACAGAGATTCCCTGCCTTGAGGATCTGGTCTCAAACAAAGCAAACTGTGCGAGCCCAGCGTCATTAAAGTTTTCAAGATTTCTGCTTCAGTTATTTTACTCAAAAAGCATAATCTCTTGGAGGTTAAAATGATGACACCAGTATTTACAGAGACTAAATGGCCCCCATCCCTGGGCCTTCGGGGGCAGCTTGGAGGAAGTAGGGGGAGGAAGGTGCGGGCAAGGACAGAACATGCTGTCTACTCTCGGAAAGTTCTGGCAGGCAGCCTTCTATAGAACCCCAGCTTTGGGATACTCAGTGCTCCACCCTCCACCCCAGCCACTGTGCCGCCATATTCCCTCACCAGTTAATCCAGAACGTGACCCAGTGAAAAGCTTTGGGAATCTCACCTCCGTTTTCAGGCTAGGTACTCAAGGAACCTCTCACCGGGAACATGTGTGTTCGCATTCAAATGTTCACCTCCTGCCTAGGTAGAGCCTGTGTCATCCGTCCACTGAGATGAATATGTTCTCACCAGGACAAATAGGGACCACGGTCAGGAAATTCACACATCTGAAAACACCATAATGAAGAGACGGGGGTACGCAGATTAATGTATTAAATTCAGTTCCATTTAATAAATGTCTGCTGGAGTGAGTATCTTCTGCGTGGTCAACTCTGTACCGGGCAGCATGTTAACTTCCAATAACAACAGTAACTGGTAACTCGTAGCAAGTTACAACTTAATAAGCCTTTCATGAACATCATCTCATTGATTTACAACACAAGACCCTGAGGGTCTAATTATTAATGCCATTTGACAGAGGCCTATGAGACTCAGAGACATCAAGTAACTTTCTCAGGGTCACACAGTTCTTAAATCTGTAGAAATTGGGCTTGAACCCAAGGTTTCAGACTTTCAGTCACGTGTTCCTTCCTCTGCACTGGGCTGCTGGTGTGCATGCAGATACTTGGGAGAATGGAAAGATTAATACCTTGTTTAAGTAGCATGGAAACCAATTTTACTGACACAGAGCAGTCTGGATTGGTCTCATACAGTGCATTTCCCATCAGGGTTGTAGATCTTAACATTGGCAAACAGTGATCAGTGTATGTTGACATAATCACGTACACACAGTGATTGATTGATATTTGTGCTAAACACTTTACACACATAATTCATTTAATCTATACATGATCCTATGAGGTAAGTATTACCTTCATCCCCACTTTTCAGAGGCTCGAGGAAATGAGCACCCTGTGGGGTCCAAGAACTTGGACCCTGATCGATCTCTCTCCAGAGTTCCAGCAGTGATGCTTTTCCTACCTGTGTTAGTTTCCTAGGGCAGCTGTAACGAATGGCCTCAACAGGGTGGCTTGAAACAGCAGAAATTTATTCTCATGATCCTGAAGACTAGAGGCGAGAAATCCAGGTGTTGGCAGGGCTGTGCTCCCCCCAGAGCCTCTGGGAGAGGGTCCTTCCTTGCCTCCTGGAGCTCTAGTGGCCACAGCCATCCTTGGCTTGTGGCCGCATCACTCCAATCTCTGCCTCCGTGTCCACACGGCGCCTTCTTTCTGTGCCTGTGTCTCTGTCTCTCCTCTTTTTACAAGACACCTATCATATTGGAATACGACCTGCCCTAATTCGGTATAATCTCACTTAATTTGATGACGTCTGCAAAGACTCTAATTTCAAATAATGTCACATTCCCAGATCCAGCAGTTGGAACTTTAAGATATCTTTCTGGGGAACACAACTCAATGTATTCAATATTCATTGTTATCCTTCCTACCCGACCCCCACAGTAGGTTCCCTCTGTCGCATTTAAAATAAAAATCATCTTTCGGTTGATAATTATAAAATGTTCAAAGATGATAGAAGGAGGAACTGATCTACAGGGAAAGAAGGTGATCCCAGAAATTCAGGCCTCCAGTCTGAACCAGGTCCCTGTCTACAATCTGCCAATCCCCACACTTTTGTCTTTGGAACCTAATAAGCTTCACCTTTCAAATCGGGATGTATTGGTCAGGAATGGAACTGACCATGGCTGAGTCTTTGCTGCCCTTGACTTCTGAAGCTTCCATCTTTAAAAAAATCAAGGAAATATTTATTTCGTGAGCTGATGGGAAAAGAAAAATCTGCATTTACTCTGCATGTGTAACTTTCATGGTCCTAAAAATGATTAAGTCTCGCATCCAGTGTCTTTTGTGATTAACAGAGTTGTCGTTGATTGTAAATGTTGCTGTTTTTCTTGTCTGCGATCGTATTAGTTAAAGTCATCATGTGGAAAGCCAATGTGCTGATATAAACGTTGAGGGAGGCATTCCCTCTACCTGCTCCATGGCTATTTAAGTATCTAGCAGTGATAAGGTTGTATGAAATCCTGATGTGTGCACAGCCCAAATGATATTAATATTCAGAAGCAAGGCTGAGCATCAAGTTACTCAAAATCTACATTGCCCAGGCAGAAGCGTGTATTTCCAAAATAAATTACTTGTGAAACGCAATGTCTCGATGAAATATTCAAGTTTCAACCCATTTTGTATTCCCAATTTTAAATACAGACACACGGTTGTGCTGCAGCTTCTCTGTCCATATCTGAAAGTGAGCAGGAACATTGAATCAATCAGCTGGAGTCGGCAGAGGGAAAAATAATCCCTCCGTCAAAGTAAAACTGCTGAAATCCAGAAATAAAAAGCAGAGCTGCAGAAAATCTCGGCTCTGCAGGGAAGTTTGTACATGTGCATTTAAAGACTTAACTTTCTCCCCCACCCATCTTGGAGATTTAAGGGTCCTGTTTTAATAGGCAAATATGTATGAACTTGACTTTCACCAGCAACCTGTCCATAGCTGCACCCAAACATCTGTAGTTTTTAACCAGAGTTACATTTGGGAGCAGAAAATTGTTTGCAGAGCAATGAAAGAGGCATTTAAAAATTTCTTATCTCAGGGTTAGCTGTGTACCTGAGGAGGAGAAGAAGGAGGAGGAAGCCACTTTCCATAAGCTCCTGGCCTCCTCTTCCAGGCAGCCCCTTCTCCCTGTGCCCTGGGCTGTATGCACACCTGGGAAGAAGGACAAAACCCTCACCACAAAAGTGAATTCTGGGGCGGGAGTTCCAAGGACCTTGGGAGTCGCCTGGTGACCTGTGTTGCAACCGGGAAAATGGGAGATGAGAGCGTCTTGCCCAACATCGTAGGATGCCAGAGCTCCACCAAGCCATTTTGAGTTCCTTTTCTTTTTGGAAGATTCCATCCCTTAGAATCTGAATGACTCACTTCTGCAGAGTCTCATTCTCTTGAGCACTTAGACCTCCTGCACATGAGCTGCAGGCTGCCGGGCCCTCCTTGGCCTGGGCCACATCCTCCACGTCCAGCACCACGAGCCCAGCTCATTGCTCAGCATCGGCGCCTCAGTCTTCTCCCTTCAGAACGGGCTTCGCAGACCCCATGCCCAGGCTACACCAAAGCAGTACGCAAATATAAACAACAAATTTTATGAATTGCTATAATTAGCATCATTTTCCTGTAGCCAAAACAAGTGACGAGACTCTTCGCTTCATGTTCTCTATTTGCTAATCAGCGCCTGCAGCCATGGCTTCCCCACGTATCCAGCTCCAGTCGCTGGCACTGGTTTTTTTTTCTTACTTCTGTTTTCTTTTTCTCCTTTAATATTCTCTTCCTTGTTTCCTGTTTACCTACTCCTTGTCCTCCTGCTGTGAAGTTGGACTCGATGGTCTTGTAAGTCCCAGCTCGAGTCTGGAGGCCCCAGGTTTCTGCTCATTGACATTCTGAGCCGTGGGGCGGTTTAGGCAGGAGGAGGCCGGGCAGAGGAGGCAGCTTCGACTCGGCAAGCAGGGGCAGCTTAGGGAGGACGGGGAGACAGGGGAGCAGTCGGGAAAGGTGGAGGAGGGGCTGCCAAGCCCGGGTCACACATGCCCCCTCCTCACCTCTCAATCCCCACACCCTCCAGGCATTCCAAGGCGGGCGAGCAGGTCATAGGTCATCTCTGGACAGCGTGTGCAGTGCATGCTACCCGGGTCAGGGCTGTGCCTACCCACCACGCAAGCACCGGCCCAAACCCAGCCCCTTCTCACCTACCCAGAAGAGCCCCTCCTCCCCGATAGCTCTGTTTGCAATTTTTTTAACCAAGACTCACCTTTTCTGGCTACAGCCTCTAAAAGGAGATGCGACAAGGAAAACTCTACACCAGGGGAGGCGGGGGCGATGAGGTGTAACACGGAGCAGTGGCCAATGAGCTGCCGAGCATGTGACGACTCCAGCTCAGGGACCTGACCGGACCACAACCCCGCAGGAAAAGCCTCCAGCCCCCTCACCCAGAGGATGTTGCCCCAGCCCTCGGGCCACAAGTGCCTGAGCCTCAGAGTCCCCAAACCACACTGGGTCCTCCAAGGTGGCCACACGTCCCGGATGAGGAGAGCTCTCGACCTCCACCTCCTCTTAATGAAATGCCACTGCGTCGGCCATAGACACACACACACACACACACACACACACACACACACACACACACACCCCTTTCTAGGTTGAAAATTCCATGAATTCAGGGGCCTCACATGCTGTGAATGTGTGTCTGTGAGCGTGTGTCCGTGACTGTGTCATGAGTGTGTGTGTGCCTACCTTTGTGACTGTGTGCGTATGTCTATACGTCTGAGAAAGAGGCAGGGAGAGAAAGACAGATCTCATAGTTCATTTTGCACTTGATCCCAAGGAACAGGCTTGTCTGTTTTTAACACCTCACATTCCTGAGCACCTTGATGGATTTTAGGGGCTGAAAAGCTGTTGAATGAGTGAATGCCTGGCCCCCATCCCCACCCTGGATAAGATGCTCCTGAGCATCCCTAGCATCCTCTTCTCACCTCCACCGTAGGGGCGGCCCGCTTTGTCTGGCTGTCTGTCCCCACATCCGTCCCCCTCTAGACTGTGAGTACTTTCAGGACAGGGACCACAATCGGGTTCGTTTCTGTCTCCTGCATCCAGCCCAGAGCCAGGCACAGAACTGAAGCTCAGAATACAGATGCTCCTGGACTTAGGGTGGAGCTACGTCCTGATTAGCCCATCGCAATTTGAAAATGTCATAGGTTGAAAATGCGTTTAATACACTTGCCTACTGATTATCACACCTTAGCCCGGCCTACCTTAAATGTGCTCAGAACACTCACACGAGCCTACAGTTGGGTGAAATGATCTAACGCAAAGCCTGTTTATCATGATGTCATTATAAAGAATTTTGGATCAAAATTTAAAGTACAACTTCTACTGAATGTCTATGTTTTCACACCATCAAGTCAAAAATAGTAAACCAAACCATGGTAGGTCGGGGACCATCTGTATTTATTAATTAACGAGCATGAATATGTACAAGGCCCCAACAGTGGTCACTTGCTCTACAAAGTCATAAAATCCTTCTTTTTTAAAATATCTTATTCTAACTTGTCTCGTGTTCTGGAGCAAGGAGTCTTCCTGGGCCCTCCCTGCCGCATCTGTATTCTGAGGATGGTTCCAGCAGCCAGGGCCCCTCGCAGGAGCTGCAGACAGCAGGGGGGAAGAGGTGAGCAGAGTCCTGGCACTGCCCTCCGGAGCAATTTTTTATCTCCAAATATAATATAATAAGATGTGATAATAAACACGCCATGCAGGGAAACAAATCATTCCTGCTCCCAACTGCTGCCTTGCTCACACTGGCTCCTATAAAAGCATGAAACAATTGTAACCTTTTCAACGCAACCACATTTTTAAAGCTAAGTGGATACTTTTTAAAAATTGTTAAATAACGCTACTGGAGAATATTAGCATTTTTCTCAAAATAGCCAACAGTGGCCGCTTAATAGTCATTAGGTAACATTTAAAATAAACAAAGAAAGAAAAAACAAAAGACAGAAACAGCAGTAAAAGCTAGTTGCTTTCACTGCAGGTCTTGAAAATGTCCTATTTTAAGTTCCTTTCTAGGTTGGAACTGGACTGTTTTCCCTTGATTTTCATGAACATTAAGAAAAAAAAAGCAGAACAGTCCTCGTCTTCCTTTTTCTCTGAAGCCCCTCAAGTGTCTCTTAGGCCAAGTATACAGGATAACAGGTCATAACGATTTTCGCAAATACAGTCCAATTAGCACCAAATGGGGGGGAAATAACTCAAAAGTACGGAGGACGGGAAAACAAACAGTGCTCCTGCCGCGCCAGGATGTTAGCATTATTTATTTAACCACAACTCTCCCATGGAGAGCAGCTCCGTTTTCACAACCTTTCTAATGAGCAAGAAGCCAGTTTCTTTTGGCAAATTTCATCATAAAATAGTCCTATTTCCTTTAGCCTTCCGCCTAGTAAAGCCGAAACGAGCTCCACCATTCACTGTCCCTGGTCTTAATGGGGACAAAGAAAGCAACCAGACCTAATCGGGGTACGGAAGCAGGCTCAGGTGACTTTTTCAAGATCACACAACGTCCAGGTCTTCTGGGCCAGGGCTTTGCCCCTGCAGCAGCCTCTGCTACTTTCTAGGGTTTTCTGGAAATGAAGTTCCCAGTTAGGCTTGAGTGTCAATTTGCTTCCACCAAGACTGTGGGGCTCAGTGTCCCCACAGGTATTTCCTACCCAAATGCAATATGCCATTCAGCCCGGAGATCAGCCCATAACCAGGTCTCAAGGGAGTCCGCCTGGACTTCCACACCCCTCCTTTTATTACAGTTCATTCCGAGAGACCCGCCCCCTCTCCTGTTAAATCTAGGCATTAAAATTATGGTCACTGGTTTCAGGTTGAGTCTAAATATATCTATCAAAACAGTCTCTGCAGTGCATCAGCTGGAGACTTTATGAACACAGCAGGGCTGCTTGGGAGTGAGTGAGCCCACAGCCACCCAGCATCAACCTGACTGTGAGGAGGACCGCAGACTCCAAACTATCTGATCGAGTGCACAGTCCTTGCTCCTGGATCTGAGGTAATTGAAATGTGTCTCTGTGTGGTCCAAGATCTGCTGTGTCTCCTCTGGGAGTCCGTGATGTCCTTGTTCCAAGCCCTCTGCACTTTCTGCACTGACAGGCTCTTATTCTTGGGTCAGGCTCTCAGTCTCTTCTGCGAAACATCTGGAATCGTTTGCATCCACCGATATTGACAGTTCGCTTTCAGTGCTGTCTTCAGCAATTGTTTTCTCGGGAGGATTCTCTCTCTGTTACAGTCTACAACAGTTGACTTGATGGCTTGTTATTAACCAAGGGATGGCTCCTGTCTGCTGTGTCTGTGCCCTTGGCCCGGTGCCCATCACCTCAGCTTGCTGCCACGAAGGGAGCAATGTTTCTGATGCTTTTTTTGCACAAAAGTTATAGGGTTCAAGCCTGAGAATAATGGCAGATAACGTCCCCCATGTTCCTCAACCCACGCTACATGAACATGACATGAGTGGCCAGGCACTTGCTGCCTAAGAGCCTTCACGACCCCCGCCTGCTCGTTCAGTGACTGCAGCTCCCGTTTCCACACGGACCACACATTCCAAAACCAAAATAGGGCTCAGAAGAGCAAGGTTCTTCCTCCACATCCACTTTGTCTTGCATCCCCCCAGAGGTGTCACGGGGACTCTACATGGAAAGGTAAATGGACAAGAAGACCAAAGCTACCCCAGAGCCACAGGGAAGCTGAAGCTACACCACACCCTTGCTCCTTGGGGCCCTCAGCTGCCGCGGGCAAGAGCCCGTGACCCCAAACCCAAGATCCCAGCGCTTCGTCAGCTTCCTCCCCTGTTGTGCAGAAACGCTTAATAAATGTCAACTTCCATGATAGGGTCCGACCTCCCATCCCACCCATTCAGGAGTCCTTCCCTCCTTCAACCCAGGCCGAGACAATCGCCACAGGTACACAGTCCCGTGTACATGCTTCTGCCGTGCCACGTACACACCCGGAGTGTCCCTCACCAGCTGCCCTATCCAATGCCACGCTGGTGCATGAGTTCCTTGTGCATCCACTCTCCCACCTTCCTTCCCTCTCCGCTTGCCTTCTTTCCTTCAATTATTCATTAAATAAAAACAGTCTGCAATCCCACGACATGCCAGGCATTGTCCGCGGGTTTAGGGGTAGGACGGTGAAAAGGACAGAAAGGCTCTGCCCTCACCAACCTGAAATTTTAGCAGAGGGAGAGCAGGGTATGGGAAAAAGAGATTGAGCTATGGAATCAGAAAAAAATAAATATGCACACAATTGCTAATTCTGCAATTTACTAAAAGCAGCATTGGGCAAATTACATAACATCCTTCATTCTTGGGTTCCTGATAAACTAGAAATGATTGCACTTACTCTATAGAATTATCCTGAGAATTAAATTGAACAATGCACGTAAAGCACCTGACACATAGTAGGTGATCAAAAGATGTAACTATGTAACTATTTTTGTCATTGAGTCCTTTGTCTTAAACCATGATATCAAAATGTTTTTTGGAAATAATATGCATGTCTTCCCAATATATGTGTATTAATATATATTTGATGTTACAAACTACAGATATGTATAAATATTAGCCAACATACACATTAATTTTGAAGAAAGTTCATTTTTTCTCATATTTTTAGATAAAAATAAATATAAATAAAAGTTCTAATGTATTTTCCCACACCACAATAAATCATTTTGGGTACCCCTATGAACCATCCCCCCACTTCAAAGATCACTGGTAGAAAACGTGGGTTTCAAGGTTATTTACGAGTGCAATTTCACAGGAAAAGAAATACCTTCCAAAATTCCATGCTTTTCATATCTCTCTTAGGAGTCTCATGTTGATAAAGGTATTGCCCAATTCACAGAAGAGAAACCAAAATGACTAATAAACACTGCAAACGAAGCTCGACTTCACTGGGAGTCAGGGAAATACAAATTAAAATGATGAGATACTCTTTTCCAAACATCAGATTGGCAAATATGAAAAAGTCTTCAAATACCAAGTACTGGCAAGGGTGCAGGAAATGGGAATTCCCAGATCTTATTAGTGGGTGTGTCAAATAATTGGTAACATCTTTTATGAGAACAATTGTCAATTTCTACTAAACCTGAAATTGTAAACACCACGTGCCTTGGCAATTATATTGCTAGGGCTTAGACCCTAGAGAAGGTCTCATTCTTTTTTTTTTTTTTATTTGTCATAGACCCCGTTGACTGTCTGTGAGGCTTATAAATATATGTGTAAGTGCTTGTATGTGTTTGTATGTGTGTGTATACAAAACATATATATTTTAAAATATATAATAAAATACACAGAATTAAAAAGGAAGTCAATTATATTGAAAACATCTATAAATGTTTAAAAAACAAATTTTTGATATTATAATATATGTGTTCTTTCTTAACCTATCAAAACAGAAATCTAGTAACGTTCTCATAATTACTGTAATTTTGAAGTGCTGATGCTCGTAAGTGATATTTTGAGATACCTTCAACCAACCACTGTAATGTGATCGGAGACTGCACTTGCTTTCAAAGCCACCTGCTGCTAGAGTTTGTTGTCTGCATTCATAGTCACAGGGAACACTACATTTCTAGTGTTAACAAAAATAAAGATTTTTTTTTTCTTTTTTAAGTCCTGAGCCCCTGGATTCGTAACCCTGTTGTACAAAAACCCTCCCCAGGTTTATAAGAAAACTCACTCAAGGGTGTGCACTCCAGGACTGCTTGTGAACACTAAAAATTGAAAAGAGCAAATGATGTGAATGGATAAATAAATGCAGTATATTCATAAAACGGGATATTGCGAAGCCGGTGAAAGGGATTACAGGGTGCACATAGAGCTCCCAGCACACCAATGAATGCAGAAAACAAGGTGCAAAACAAACAAAACCACAGCGTTCTTCCATTTGGGTATATTTTAGAATATGGCACAAAACAATGCTATTTACTATGTACTATAAAAAATATGTTGCTTATGGATTTATGTGTAATAATACATTAAACATGGACTAAAAGCATTCATAGAGAATGCCTAATAATCGTTACCTTTGCAAAAGAAGGGAAAAAAATCAGAGCTATACAAGATAAAAAAAAGTGACCCGAACTTGTACACTTATGTGTATTTCAGACAGATAAGCAATAGAGGATTACTGATAGATATTAATACACAGATAGATGTTAGATAGAGATAGAATTCTAGATGATGGGTATATTTCATCATTTTCAAAATTGAATATATACGTGTGTGCATTTATATGTATATTTATGTATATAAATGTATACATTTCTGTTCATGGAGAGTTCCAAGAGGATCATCCTGATGGAAATACTTGCTCAATGTTAAGACAGTTCTTAGGCAATTACCTAGAGCTTTTTTAAGCTCCAAAAATGTAAAGGAAGAAAACAAAATGAAAATAAATGTGCAAAGTTTATTGCTTTTATGTCCACATTTTCAATAATCCTAACATAATTTTTGAAATAATATTAAAAGCCAGAATTATTAGCAACAATATTTAGTAAGGTTCATTTTTATAACTCCATCAATTAGTCGTACCTTTAATAAACATTGATGCTGTATGGCAGGATGTAAAAATACAAATCAAGAAAAAATAAAACATCTCGGTATTTAGTAATTCATCAAAAAAGGGCACGTTTGGGTTCTGTTCATAATGTATTTGTAATTCTGTAGATGGCATCAACCTTGGGACACGGCGTGGGATGTCCACTGGTCCGTCACAGCCAAGGCACAAGGCACTGCCTCATTCCTGGCTTTGAATTGCTCTCATTACTGTGCTTCAAAGCAGAATTTGGCACCTGCTGTTGCAAAAGTTGATCACCAATATCTCAGAAACCACACAGGATAATGCAGGTGAGGGTTAGTCTTTTGGAATAAATGACAATGACGATGATGATGGCGGCGATCACTAAAGATCGCAATGTACCAAGCACTGTTTAAGCTCCTTCCATTTCTTCAATGACCTGGCAAAGAGGCAGCTGAGTCTCTGCTTGCATATCTCCAATGACAGGGAGCTTATCACCTCCTGACAAAGTCCATTTCATCTTTGAAGAGCTCTGGCTGGACAGCTTCGTGTCAACCTGAAAGCAGAAGCCCTTGGTTTCCACCCACTGGCCCTAGTTCTGTCCCGAAAAACCCACGTCCTCCTTATGATCCCTCTTTACATACCTGAAAGCAGCTCTCACGTCTTCTCCAAGACTTTTCTCCACGTTAGCTGTCCCCAGTGACGATACTGTTGCTTGCACCAACTTCCCGTTAGGTCCTGTCACTCTCTCTAACTTTCTAGGAGACTGCACTTGGCCACCCCTCACTGAAAACATCTGCACTGAATGCGTAACCTGGATGTGTTCTGGCAGCAGGGCAACCCCTCCCTGCTCTAGGTACTCTGTCGCTCCCACGCAACCGGGCCTCAGTTTTGTATTCTTGGAAGCAGCTTCCATTACATCCATCCATAAGTAGAGAGTGTGTGGAAGACAGTCATGGCAGATGACACTAGAAAATGCTGTCAGAGCTCCTAAAACACCACCCTACCTTGTCTGGGCATCTTTCTCAAGCCACAGCATTCCACTGACTGTTTTAACAGAAGGGTAACAACAGGATCACATGGTGAAAAGAACGCAGAGAAGGCTTGGGGGAGGTAGCGGAGGGGAGCAAGGACGTTAGATGGGACGGTAGGAAAACAGAAGAGAGACAAAGGAGTGCCCGGACGGGTTCATGAGAGTGGGACTTGAGAGACCTCACGCTCGGGGTACAGCTGAGTAACCCCAGAAGTGTGCTGAAAACACCGAGCACCAGACCCCGCCCAGACCCTAGGTAGGACGAGGGCATCTGCAACTTAGCAGTCTCCACTGGCAAGTCACGGCTGAGAATCTCCAGCCGTGGACACAGGGAGGAGGACTTCACAGCAAAGAAGAGCTCGCAAATGCATGCAGGGCACCCGGCGCTGGAAACTGGACGGAAACGCTTACGAACGCAAGGACCGGGGAGCCGTAGGAGGAGGGACAGGCTTGGGGAGAAACGAAATTATTTTTCTTTTTCCATGCTGGGTTTGCATGGTCTGTGGGACTTCCAGCAGCTGCTTAGAAAACAAAGCTGGGACTCAGCTAGATGAGATCTATTTTGGGGTAAATTTCTTTCAAATCTATAAAATCCAGCCTCTATTTTTTAAAAAATTTAAACTCCAAATAACATCTTTGAACTATTTAAATCCAAATTCTCAATTGAGATAAAGGTTAAAAAAAACACCTGTTTAAGTCAGATGCTGAAAGGACTGATATAAACTCATCTTTGATTTTAAACTTTTAAATAACTTTCTATTTTTTTAAAAAAAAAATTTCCTTCAAGGAGCACAAGTGCTTACACACAACAGGCAGCCGATGATAGTGGGTATTGAAATATCAATGTGTTTTTTCACAGGTGCTGAAAAATAAATACAAGTCATGAAAAAAGTAATGAATCAACTTGAAAACCCAGTGGGATGTTAACCTCCCGGAGTAATAATAGCACACTCTCTGTCAGGGCAGACTGCACGTTAGAAAGGTATTTGCACCCAACTTTGTTCCCGTGAAAAGCCTCGAAGTACTCAGTAATAAGAGCTGCTGGCAGAATCCTGACAATCTTTAAAAATATCTACCCTCTGAAAGAGCTTGTCACGCCACAGTTATCTCTTCCACAGACAGCATTGAAAGCTCAGATGGGCACAGGCTGTACAAGCGGAAAACCCGGAGTGCTCCAGAGGAACATGGCATTGGGAGTGGACCTTGTCACTGCTGACGCAGACCTCCACTCCATGAGGCCACAGAGGCCCACACCGCAGTTTCTATGATTTAGAGACAGGAGCACTTTAGGCTTTTCATTTTCATTTGCTTTGAAGAAAGGTGCAAGGGGACCTCGTAAGGTGGGACAGATGGTGATATCACCTGTTTTGGAAGTCACCTGGAATTTGCTGCCCCTTCTTTCAAGGACGCACCTCAATACACTTGAGTGCCTAAGGGCTCTTCCACCCTGCTGGCTGTACCAGGCCTGTGAGATCACGTGCACTGAGAGGGTGGGACTGTGCCTTGACAATCTCTGTACCCCCGGCTCCTCGCTCAAGGTGTCCAGTAAATGTCTGTTGGATGGGTGGATAGATGGATGGAAGGGTGGATGGATGGATGGAGGGATGGAAGGTGGATGGATGGGTGAATGGATGGATGGGTGGATGGATGGATGGATGAATGGATGGGTGGATGGATGAAATGAGCTGCCTTGGACCAGAAGGGCCAAAGTGCTCAGATCTGAAGGATTGAGCTTGGCTAAGGTGAAACCATGATAAACAAGGTGAGTAGAGACAATCTTCCTTTCCAGGGACCACTGAACAAGGAAGTAAGGAAACAAGGGCTGGGATCCACAACAGTCAGGGGCATTGACGTGGTGTATGCTTGCCACTTCGCACCCCTGTCTGGTTCCTCTAGAGAACAGCACTGATTGACTAATCTACAGTCAATATGAACATACACCCACAGACATTTTTAAGTCAGCCTGCATTAGTTCTGCTTTTAAACAGGCATCGAACTAGCAGTTTCTGATGGGATTTCTTTCAACTTCTTCCTACAGCCATCCTGAACACAGAATAAGAATGGCCTTGACATTTTTGAGCCAGTCAGTACAATAAAGGCATGGATGGTGCAATTCTTATCTGAAGCTCACGACTCTGTAAGGGCAGTACTATAATATTAAAATCGCCGGTTTACAGAAAAGAAATCAGAGGCTCAGACTCAGAGAGGAAAAAAGCTCATGAAATCATCATTTATACTAGGATTTATGTTCAGCGCAGTTGGAAAATCCGGCCAGAGGGAGTCTGAGTGCATAACTCAGGGGACAGGGCTAAAGATCGTCTTCTCGGCCTGCCCTTGCTGTGACACTGCTGATAGAGTGAGCCCACCTACCTGAGGTTGGGGAGGAAGGCCCTGCGCCCGCCGTCCAGAGTCCTCTGGGATAGAAACACAAGATCCATCCGAAGCAGGAAGCTATGCAGCGCTTTCATGTTAATATCAGCATAACTTTGGGTGGCAACCTCATTGCTGCTTCCTCCCCCATCGGCGGTCTTTGCACTCTAAGGAGTAGAGGCATCAGGACAGCAGACTCTGACTCAGTGCTTCCAGCTGTAAAATGGAAACACAAACACCTACTTCCAGGGTTTTTGTGAGCACTCGTAGCCTCTGTATAGGTAAAGTACTTTGCACAGTATAGACCATATTGCAGACTGAAATGAGGATAGCTATTCCCGTTGTTACTGCTCATCTTACTATTTTGTAGCTTTTGGGAAACTGTAAATCTCAGAAGACAAGGAAGTCAAAAGTCAAGACACCTGACAGTCACATGACAAGTCCTGGAAGACATGGCTCCACAGCCTAAGCACATGGAGCAGAAACAGAGGCTGGAAGGTCCTGGGAGCAGGGCATGCTGCAGATGGTAGCTGTCCACACTGCATGCTCAGTGAGTCCGAGCACAACGTGGGGCTGGGAAAAGGAACACATAGGGGCACAGTGTCCCTGGAGGACCCCACTAGACCCTTCCCCTAAGATGCCATGGGCTGATGGCCAGATTCTGCGATCTTCGCTAGCTGGTCAACCTCAGTCAAGCTATCTACTTTTCCAGCTCTCAGTGTCCTTGTCCACAGATTCACTGCAGTAGGTAATGCTCACCTGGCAGGATGGTTTGCAGCATGAAATGAGCTCAGGTACATAAAGCACTTAGCATATTGACTGCCATGTGCTCATCCTCAACCAACAACAGGTCCTGTTGCTATTTCTGTTGTGTTTATTCTTATCCTTAGTGTAGAAGACACTTGGATTTGAGGAGCTCAAATTACATATAATTTATAAATTGGCAAATGCTAGAGAGAGCACATACAGAAACACAGAACACGCATCTTGTCTCTGGTCAACACAGGGTCTAGAGAGCCCCTTCCTCATCTGAGGATGAGTCAACAGGAAAAGGGGCTGATTGAAAGAACAGCAGCACCACAGAAGAAG